>DWMY01000066.1:0-57887 GCA_018249775.1 Heliconius hecalesia formosus
TATATTTACTGTTAAAGATTTCTTATAAAGTATTTTGTAATTTGTAAGTCAGTTGAGCTTGAGACGTAGCAGTGGACGTACCAATAAAGCTTTGTACTAAGTTATACTTTTATTCTGAGCCCCTTTAGAAGTACCTATTTTTTTTGCTTTATTTGTATTGAAAGCTCTCACTTCGTGTTTGATTTCACAACTGGTCCACGGGATGTGCCCAATAAGTTTTCATAACGCGGCGAATTTCATACAAAATGCACCAAACGATGCTTGTATCTTTTGATTGCGTTGACTAAGAAGCTTGGGTTTTTTGTCCACCAAGTGAAAGTAAACCTGAATATAAACCTGAAATTCAACGTATGGCTTAGCGGTCAGAGCGCTTGGACGGATTCCAAGAGGCGCGGATTCAAACCTCGCTCCGTTCAAATTTTTATACGTTTTCTAAATAGTATTATTTTTTCGAAGTGTGGAATAACACTTTAAAATTCTTAAAAATATTTAATACTAATTTCAGCTTCATTCTTTCACGCGATTTTGAGTTAAATTGTTTTGACAGACGGGCAACAAAATAACCCTATAAATTCCCTTCCGTTTTTTTCCTTTTGAAGTACGGAACCCTAAAAAATATTATATAACCCCTAACGTAATCAGTGTGGCGCTCTAAATTATGCAATTATGCATAGGTAGTTTAGTGGAAAATTATAATTTAAGTCCACTTTGGTGGAACATGCCTTTTTTATACACGCCTTTTTTATACTTACTGTGTCAAAAAGGTTCTCTGCAAAGGACCTAGATAATATTCAATTAATCAATCTAACACTGTATAAAAATATATGGAAAATAAAAAGTAATTAAATTTATATTGTATGTTTTATACATTTTTTAATACGACACAAAATTAATTCGAAGGAACCGTATGATTTAAAATGTCCATAGTAATAAAAAAATGTTGTCTTATAAAGCAAAAACATTTTTTTTTATAGGTCAATATCTACCGAGAGGCAATTTTTGTCGGATTTTGTAGCTGGGGCGGAGAGCACAGCAGGTGGTCGACTAGCACGTTGGCTGGCTCCAGGACCCCGTGTTGAGCCTTCGAGGTGTGAGCTCAAGCCACCGCTCGTACCCGCACGACCCGCTGCAAGGCTTAACTTGCCAATAATTGTCAGAGATCAGTATGGGGACATAGTCTGCTCTCCAGCCATTAAAATAGAGGTAGCATTATTTATTTGATTTCGATAACCTAATATCAAGTAAAATCCATGTTATTTATATTATCCATGTTGTTTAATTTCTTAATAAATAGTAGAAATAGCGCCTAATTCTGTGTTAATATTTTTATTACAATGTCATCTTCTAAAATGAACGTATGTCTAAGTCGCGACCTTTTACCGGATGCAACTCGCACACAAATGTCTACTATACCGGTGAAGTAGAATTGAGATAATTAAGGCTAAAGCAACTGGTTGTAACTGACTCAACGACGCGCTTGCTAGTCTACGACGTTTTAAACTGTTTGAATTAAATTTGTTTTTATATTGGCTAGCGTGTGTTTTTTTCTATAAATTTAAAAATATTAATATCTGGGTATACTGCTTTATAATTTAGAGCTACTGAAGATATTGTAATTACAATAATTTTATAATAATTTAATTTAATTTGATAGTAATAATTATTACTTAAAAAATGTTTATTATGGTACATTGTACAGGTGGTTGTTCAACGTATTGAAGACAGCATTTTACGAGCAGGTCACTCATTGGCACCCGAACGTCGCGGCAGCCTGTCGGACGTTCCATACCAACCAACTGTCCGAGATACCATGTGGTTTCACGCAATAACGATGATGAAGGTCCCGATATTTTTCTATAATATTTTCCAGCTTGAGGCCTATCGTAGCGCAGTGGCACAAGCGTGTGTCTGTAAACGCGGCAGATTCTTTTGAAGTCAAAGCAAAAGCGCTGCGCTGAGTTCCGCCACTCAACACGCAACGCCTCCAAAATTCTTTAATAAACTTCTTTATTTCATTTTCCGCCTGAATACTAGACTTCGCTAGTTGAGAGATGGAACCCAACGCCGCACTATGATATGCCAGAGCCCCAAAATAAAAATAATTATATCCCCCAAAGGAGGATTGAACTATCGCATTTACAGTCGGTACTCAGTACGCTGTTTTACAGCGCTATGAGGTCATTTACGTTTTACAATTAAATTGTTAATATATATATATATATATATATATATATATATATATATATATATATATATATATATATATATATGTTTTTTTTATATATATTTTTTTCTATCGATAGCCGTATCAAAATTATTCATTTGAAGAGTTACGGTTTGCGAGTGGCGCATGGGGTGGCGCTGGTGCCATGCTGGAAGGCCTTGGAGGCGGCGGCCGCATACCTGCCGAGCGGCTGATCGTTGATGGACAGCGAGATGGATCCTATATGGCTGTATGGGTGCCAAGGTCACCCGGGACTTACGTGTTTAGATGCACTATGGATGATTATCCTACGGCACAGGTAGTGGTTTAAGTTTCGTATTACATTTAATATTACTAAAAGCTTTACGGCAATATAATAAAAAATAGCAATATAAAAAAATGGCTGTAGCTTTTTAAGTTGCAAAGTATGTCATATTTTTGTACTTTAGTCCAGTTTAATTTGTCGTAGGATTTAAAGATAGATGTTGCTGAAAGTGCAAACGATGAGTTTGCGGCGGAGCGATGGTTGGGTTCCGTATCTGCATACCGTCTGAGACGCTTTGCGGGCGAGGACAGTGCGGGGCTGCGGGTGCGAGCCAGCCCCAGCCTCCAGTCTGAAGAACTGGGCCGCATACCACCGGGAGCGTATATTGCCGTCTTAGAAGAGGTATTGTTCATGTAACTTAATATTGCTATCATTTATTATATATGATTGTATACCTATACCGTTACAGTTTATAACATGTCATATTCTGTTATTACCTAATTTGTTTACAGATGCTTTTTTAATTTTCCTTTTTTAATTCTTTTATATAAACGCTATCTAATATACATTTTTTTACATTTAAATTACATATATAAGTATTATATATGATATATCCTTATATAATGAACAGTTGGGGAACAAAGATGGCACTTGGGTTCGACTTAGTCAAGAATCAGCGCAGACTTATGCTGAAAGTAGCGCAGGCGTTGCTTGGTGTTTACAATACCACGGACATCTTGATCGGAGCCTATTGCGATCTGTCGACGACGAAGACCCTCGAGTACGATTATGATTATTCTCTTAAAAAATATATTTTGTGGTTTGTAGAACTTATAGTGTAAGGATCTAGCAGGTCAAACATATGAAAACTATATTAAATCGTTTTTAACGTGATTATATTACTTTTCACCTAAAATAGAATAGGAATAAACTATTTTTTTCTTTCTTACTTTTACACTACAAGAGTTGTGGGAGTTGTAGCTCTCACAACTCCTAACGTATAAGTTTATTTTCTCGGTATCTATTAAAGATTTCCTTAGGAAATTTAAAATAAATATCACTATCCATAAACTCATTAAAATGTATATTTTTCCAGAATTGTTCAGATATTGTAAATAAGTCAATTTTTTAGGGCACTTTTAAATACCATCTTGAAATTGACTAGTTTTATTTACTTGCCAAAGAAAATATAATCTTGAATTGACACATCATATGTTAAAAATGACAAAACGATCGAAGTCATGTAATACATCTCAAAATAATAAAAACAATGGGTACATGCGTACGTTCAATAAAATTCTATAAAGATATACAACGTTATCATATATACAAATATATATATTAAGTAACATTTCATTCAACCTTTTACGTATTTTGTATAGCACAGCAGTGTGAAAAATAAGGCGAATAATATTTTAAACGATTGCATTGGTATTTAAAATATCAATTCTGAAGAAGCATCAATGTCAGCAAAATATGATGCAAAAAAATATTTTATAGGAGAGAAAATAAACTTTTACCTTAGGCATTGTGATCTTTATAACTTCCATTCTATAAGACTTAAGAACAACAAATTTTGATGCAAAACAATATAATCTTGGCAAATATTATTCAGTTTTCATATGCTTATCCTGTTAGATTTTTTGTTCAAGTTTGCTTTTTAATATTTTTAGGAATACGCTGCGAATTGGGCCGCTTTCAATGAAGCTCAAATGGAACAACCTCAATGGTCAGAAGACGAAGCTGATGCCGCCAGCAATGGTTATTATGCATATATTAGGTCTTATGGATATTAATATCAATATTAAACCAAAGTGTGAAATCAAACCTTGTGTGTTGTGATATTTTTTTTATCTTACTCATGGGCGTCAGAATAGGGAAGGTCGGGTGGCGCGTGCCCACCCAGGAAATTTTACTTAAAAAGTTGTCTCGAAAAATAAAAAAAATACAATATTTACAATATTATATCTGTCCAAAACTAAAATCTAGGCGCCCCTCCCCTAGAAAATATCTCTAGATACGCTAATGAGCATGCTATAAATATACTTGAGGCCGTTGTGGCGCAGGGGCACGAGGGTGTGGCTGTAACGTGATGATTGTGGGTTCTATCCCCACTCGAGGGAATGAATTATTATTTATTAATATTTTCATTTCTTTGCTATCGCAGTAAGGCAAAAACCCAGACTTAGGTTCCACCACTCAACACGCAATGTTTCGAAAGTAGGACGGACGAAGTGTCTTAACTAAGTTTCCTCTGTCTACCCTGCTGTGTGCGGGATGCGGTGTGAAGGTGATCTACACAGTTTTATTAATACTGACGTATTATTACAGATTTAAGTTCTGAAGACAGACGTTTTTTGTTTTTTATACAATGTGTTTTAACCAGTGAGATAAGATTTATTTTGTTACAAATATATATTTGTTTCATCTTAATAAATATTTAATATACTGCGGGATACGCAAGAAATATATATATATATATATATATATATATATATATATATATATATATATATATATATATATATATATTTAATAATAATAATAATTAATTAAGTAACGTATTCCTATGTACGAGTATGTATGTTTTTTGAAACAAAAACAAATTAATATTTCAGTTTAATAATTATACTTGTTTTAGAGTGATAGCGCGAGTACCAGTCCATACATGTTTGGAGAACCCAGTAAACGAGGGAGAATCCAGCGAAATGAATCCACTTCTATGCCTACACCAAGGTACAAAAGGAATTTCGCAACATTTATTACATATAAAATAGTTGCCTATAACATATCTCTATCATCTTGATTGCATTCAGAGTATTTTAATCTAGTACTTCATGTTTTACACTTTATTTACAATTAGCATTATTTTCATTATTATGTATTTCTATAGAATTTTATTTTATGATTAATTATTTTAGTTTACTGCGTTATTTCCAGGTATTTTTTATTTCTTGTACTTTGCAAATCAAATGCAATCTGCATTCGATCTTTTTTTAAAACATTTTTAACATTCGACAGACGTATGCCGCGTCGTAACAATGGGAACAGTGGGGAATGGTGGCCAGCCAAGCATCGGTCCAGTGACAATGTGCGCGACGACTCTTTGCGAGAGGTACACTTTATATAAATGCTCCTCGTCTAATGCGTGTCGCTTTTGGCCGTTGATAACTGTCCCTCACAACCTTTTAATTTCAACCTTCTTTTTTATTTATAATTGTACTAATGCTTGAGATGTAAGTCGAAAAAAAAGAAGATTGTTATTTTGTCGTACGCAACACTTTGCCCTATAGACGGAAATCTTGGGGACCCAAGAAACAGAGCCGATCCGTGTGGCGCAGACGGGGACGCAAACTTCGCCGGAGAGCACCCTCGACGACATCGCCAACTCTCACTTCGATGTCGCCAAGGTCCGTATCAGGTGGAACTGCTCGTTCGACCGCAGCTTTTTATGTAGATGTTCGCTTTCTAACTCTGTGCGTGTAACATGTGTTTGAAAATTTCTTGTACTTTTTCAATATGGCTTGATATTTATATAGTACGTTTAAAATGTTTCCGATTTCTAGGAGGAGAATCGTAGTCCGAAGCGGTTGTCACGTGAGCGGCTGGTGCGACCGTCTCCGCCACCGCTGCCGGCGCGCACGTCGCTGCCTCGCAAGTACGCGCTCAGTCCGGCGCAAGCAGAATGCCTACGATCAGTTTTTGCCGCACTATTATGGCACGAAGGTGAGTCGTATTTTAAGTTAATGGGCAGAACTCAACTGAAAATATAAATTTAAATAAATATTTTATTTACTCTTTTACAGTCACATTTTGTGCACCTGCGCCACGACTGGCCTACATCTTTAATTGTTATAAAAAAATAATGTATGAAGTTTTAAATATAGAAGTTATAAATATTATAATAACTCAGGCATAGTGCACGACGCCATCGCTTGTGCGACGTTCCTCAAATTCCATCCGCAACTGCCGAAGGCGGGCGCGCGCGTTGTGACGCGACCGCCGCACGACGCACCACTGCCCCGCCCCCAGAGACACTCCGTTGAAGTATCTAATGCAGGTAAATATACATACATACATAAACGTCCATATCATCTAATTTTGAATAATTTTCGACTTTTTGTCTAAAAAAATCAATTATTAATTAATTTGTAACTTTATGATGAAAACAATTCTAAAACATAATAATGTTTTCTACACAGGACAGTACTTGCACATCCATCCGTCCACATTAGAATCGTTAACGCGCTCCGGCACTGAAGCGACTTCGAGTCGAGCGCGTAAAACAGACATAGATATGCCAATCAGCGAGGAAGATCCCGGCACTGCCAATGCTCCTGATGCTGGTATTATTTATATACATTCTGTAAATATGAATATTTACTTGTATTTTCATCACTTGGAAGTGGAGATCTTCATGTCGAAATCGAATTAACGTTTAATGTAACGCAACACTAAAGTATTAATTAGTAATACACACTAAAGTATTAATATAAATAAAGTGTTAATTAACTAGAAGAATATGCCGAGTCGGGGTTCAAATATTTCTAGCTCAAATAAGAAAATGCATGTTAGTATAAAAATTCCAAACTTTTTCGAAATTATCTTAAACAGATCTTTCTGTATAATGGTTATTTAATTTCCCAGTCTTTAATTTTTTGCTAATGATAAATTGTAAATTAGTAAATAACTAATTAAATATTTTATCGTAAGGTCAACAACAATCATCAGTGGTTAACGTGCTACCACCAGCTTTGCGCGCCCTCGTCGCATTATGGGACGCACTAAATAACGCTGATCAATTAAGCGTCGCAACTGACAAGTATGTCGTTTTATACGTAAATTTATATATTTTTACTTAATAAATATTACATTTATTGCTATATGTTATAGAAATAGAAAAGATACCGTCGAGAAGAATGAGAACGAAGATACTAAATTGAATATTATTCGGAAGAAAAAGGAAAATAGGGCTCCTCTTGTAGGTAAGTATTTAAGCCAATTTACTATTGAGTCAAAGAAATATATTATGAATTTAAAAAGCCATTCAATAAATAAATCGATAATTAATATTTATTGAAGAAATGTCAACAGACAGTCTCAGACAGGAAATGCTATAGAAAGCCAAGGAATAAATTATTTTTATTTACTAGCTCAAGTAAGAAAGTGCGATGTTGATTTCCCCCTCTCCAACACTAAATGTATCGGAAATTCGGTGGTTCGTTGGGAACGATGTATAATACTTATTACTTGTAGTACTTGTTATTATACTTAGGATACAGCGTAAAAATAAAAATAATTTCAATACAGTTGGTTGTGAGCTGTGCGGCGGTCGCAAGGTGCCGCCGCCGCTGGCCGCGCACATGCGCAACGCACACCGCGGCTGTCACGCGCTCACCAACCGCGGCTACGACCGCGCCGGCCACTACAAGCAGGCCGACTCCCTCAACACCGAGAACCCCGCTGCTGAATGTGGACAACTTGCGCAAGGTACCTCACTCACACACCGATATCATTAAATCTTCCATCACTCATGAGAATAGAGAGAGATTAGAATAGGGAATGCGTTCTTATTAAGCCGTGTACAAATTACTCGCGGTACACTCTCAAACATTTACTCGAGCGTTGTCAGCTTATAAGGCCGCATCAAAGGAGCTCCAGGTAGCCGCTCGCGTGCATTGAGAACGGCTGTCGATATTGTCAATTGGCTCCACACAGAATAGACAACGAAAAATGTCGCTAACTCATACAATTGTATGTATGGCCTAATAATATGTTGTTGAACAGAAAACACTACGCTGAAAATCTAATAGATCGCCGAGGCATGGTGCGTGAATAGAAATAAGAAAATCAATTAATAAAAGTTTTCAATGAATGAACTAGTTTGACTATCAACGTTCCGCTATAACTCGTTCGTATCGCCTTTTTGGCTAGCGCGGCTGTCGCGCGTAATTTGTTCACAGCTTTATTATCACCACACACAAATCAATAATAATCTCTATGACGATATCTTTGAATTTTTTCTAATGTAAAGTAGTAGTAAGTGTAACACAGCGTTTATGATATTTTCACTTTTGATAACCGAAACAGTCAACGTATCACATTTTATTTTATATTATTTTGCATTTGTATTTACCATTATATCACTTTACTTTCACACACATCTTTTTTTTATCTTTTTCCTATGCCGCTTTGTACACATGATTTCATACTATAATTTTTTTCATTGGATTTCTTCATTATACCATTTATTATTTGCTTTAAATTATGCTGCATATAATTTGATTCCTAATTTCAAATGTGCTTAATTATGCATGCCTTATTATGATTATTTTATTTTTCTTTATTTTTTTTCCTTTTCTTCGAACTTCGAACGCAATCCGAACAGACCTTATCGGTGTGAAAATTCGAGCTACGTTGGTAGCGTACCAACTGTGGTACATGTTCTGCGAGAAATGCCGGGAGAGGGCGCTTAAGGCGACAGCGCAGCAGCGCAAGGCCGACGGTGACGGCGAGCGGCCCGCGGGCTCTGAACGCGCCTCCCACGATCTCGACCACCATGCCATTAGGGACAATGCTGTCTTCCTACTGGACCTGGCGCCTTTGACTAACTCGGGTAAGTAATTATAAAATATGTATATTATTTGTACTACAGAAAAAATATTCAAACTTTATATTTGTATATATGTAATGAGATTATGATATTAGTATTTATAATTAACTATTTCGACGCGCCCGATTCTTTCTCCTACTCGCTTACAATACAAGTATACTCCGCTAGTGTAGTAGTCTTGTCGTTACGCACAAACTGTTTAAAATTGAATACGCACACTACGATTAAAGAACTAAGAAAAAAAAAAGCATTACGGTTGATAGGTAAAATTCTCTATTACTATTTTTATAATTTATTTGAGTTATACAATGTAAGTATTTAAATGTTATTATAAGTTTATATCAAACTAAAGAAATGTAGGGACACTAGATATCACAATAATTAATATTTTTCAATCTTAATATAAAAGAATGTAATTATAATTTTATGATTAATATTAAGAACATGGCTTCTAAGTGCTATTATGCTATTTAATTGATTACCTGGAACCATATACCATTTTGAAAAAAATATATATATGTAAGTAGAGCATCTTATCTGTCAAAAATGACGCCGGCGTCGATTTAAAAAAATATAGTTGGGCGCGTCTACGTAGATGGCACTAACTATACCAGGCGTGAATAGGTTGATAAGTCGACTTATCAGCATACATATTCAATTAAATTCTTATTTATAGGATAAATAACTTATTCTACAATAAGTTCATTTTGTTACGTAAACTTAACCTGTGATTTTTTAATTATTTATAAAGATTAACCTTAATTTAAAATGTATAAGTCGATTTATAAACTTATTCAGGCCTGTTATGGATATTTATTTGGCCTCTGCCATTAGAAGCGTCCAGTTCGTCTGGTTGGCGGGAGCTGGGCAGTCGCAGTCCTCCCACTCCGCCCGGCAGCGTGTGGCAGCCAGCGCCGCCGTTCCAGTGCCTGCCGGCGTTGGGAGCGGCACCAAAATCAAATGCACCAGTGTCCGACACAGCGAGATATCACTCGCTAGGTCGACCGATGCCTACGACTATTGTAAGTAGTTTTATTATATTATTTTATAGTAAAAATAGCTCTTTAATGGATTTGATACATGGAATACTATATATTTGAAAGAATTAAAACAGAGGAAACTTAGTAAGAAAGGAGTTTAACACTCGCATGTTGTTTGGCATTGGATGTCAAAGCCGTGTTTTTTGTTGTTACCACAGCGAGGAAATGACAATAATTCAATCCCCGAATGACAATCAAACCTACAACCGTCGCGTTGACAGTCCGGCTCTTTGCTAGTAGTAACGGTCTCTATATATTTTATATGAAAGAAAGAAAGTAAGAATTATAATCTCATAGTTATTTATTTGAGGCCATCGTGGCTCAGTATAACAACATCTGACTGTAAACGCAATGGTTGTGAGTTGCATCCCTACTCGATTCTATTTAAATTATTTCAATTTCTCCACTCTGGACTTTGTTGAGTTCTTACATTTTACACGCAAAGAACGAAGTGTTTTAACATTAGTGTCCCCCTCATTGCTATGAAGAACAAAACGACTGAAAAATTTAATCCTAACAAAAATTCTTTGAATCTCTGTAGTGATAATAATTGTAGTATATGTTATGATAACTAGATGGCTCTGTCGTCTATCGCGTACACACTAAGTACTGACCATTACTGTCCCTCGGACGTTGGGATCGGGCAGGTGTGAACGTGGCGTGTATTTCTGTAGCTCATGCTTATAGTGTTTATGGATATATAAATCCACTGCAACAATTAATATAATATAGGAAGAAAAGCCGTCAACATCAAACGCGCCCGGCGCGCAGATGTCGCGAGTGCCCCGCTCGGTGTCGATGGGACAGGCGGGGGGCAGAGACTTGGCGCACGCGGCTAGACCCCCCTTGGTTAATATAGAACCAGACACACAAGACACACTTTCAGGTGATGAAGCACTTATGTTACATACACTTATGAATGTATATTTTTCTGGAACAAATAACTGTTTAACTTTTTAGTAGTGAATGGCATACGTTATTTAAGTTAGGTTGAAAATGTATCCAACTTAATGCGATGTTTCTGAATTCAAGTTCCACATAGAGCAATATTTGTATTAATATTAGATGTTTTGTAAAACATAGTAGTTTACAACATGTTTCTGCCATTTCTACAAACAATAAATAATATATGGAGTACTTACTACTTCTTATACCGTAGGTGCTGGATCATCGTTATTGGCTCAACCTAGCGCGGCCTTGCAAAAGTTAGTGGGTGGAGGTGAATGGGCTAGCGAGGGTTGCGCAGTATCTGCTTTCCAATCGCCTCATGTTGATCCTGAGACAATAATGCGAAGTCCAGTCTTAACATTCATACTTGCAAAAAGAGAACTACCGTCGTGCAGACAGAAAATGGATGCCGCCGTTCGAATTAATACTATCAGACAATATGCCTTTGAAGTAAGTACTCATGGAAGTAAAAGCAAAAAAATGAGTAGAAAGAATAAAGAGAAAAATCTTTACGTTTGCTTTAAAGCATTGAATTTTTATTTGAAATTATATTTTTGTTTATATATTTGTACGTGTTACCCAGGCGTTGAATTGGCTTCTCCGCTCTACAACGCAACCGACAAGTGTACATGATGTCATGTGGTGGTTTTGCAACGCGATCGACAAATTTGCTCGCATAGTGCCTCCTCCACTCTCGTTTGAAGACAACAAAGAGGTATTTAAAGTACTTTATAAATAAAAACATTTTATAATAAGTGAACCCTATAAATTGTCCTTTAAATATACATAATTTTGAACAGAAAATGCTAACAAACTATAAGACTATATATAAGGTGGTAGTGTCTCCGCGCCTTTTACAGGAGCAGCATGTAGGGTAAAATATTTCAAACCCATACCTAGAAAAACTTTTCAAGATTCGTCAACAGTTTAGGCGTAGGATTTTTTTTATTTCACTATTTTTATCCATACGTGTGATGCAGTTACGAATAGATACCAACAACGTAAACACCTACAAAAATACTACTAAACGTTGCCGATCTGCCATTTTCATTCTCAAAAAACAATCCAGAACGAGAAAGTGTTCTCTCGTTCTATTTTACGCAATTACCAATTTGCTATAATAAACTTATTAAACAACGTCCAATTTCACCGCCAATACCTAGTACTCCATTTTGTGAATGAAGTGTGTGCGATGTTGTCGTTTTAATAGGTTAGTGTGTGTGTACGTCATTCTTAACAAATTTCTTTTTATTTTTCAATGATAATTTTATTATTTATTTTGTTTCAAAAATACACTTTTTAATTTTTTGGCAAAATATCTTTTGTTCAGTAATACAATTAGTATTAGGCTTTTATGAGTAGTTAAAAAGTTGATTTCATTTTAAGAAATGATGATAAAAACACTCTTTATACTTATAACAAACTCTTTATACACTCTTTATATATTAAAAATTATACAATTTAAAAATTTTGAATTTATTTTTTAAGTTCATAGGACCAAAAATATCATCTGTTTATATATATATTATATTGTATGTAACTGAAAACATTCTTCATTGAGGGGATTTTGGAATTTAAGAGACCATCTAGTGTAAAAAAATATAATTAAATTAACAATTAACGGGAAGTTTTCAGCGTCAAAACCAGATTTTTCTGGCAAAATTTGCATATTTTTTTATTTTGGCATCGCATTACATTGTTGATGAAATGACATAACAGTTCTTCTAAGAACAGACAAATCAATATCGTCTATGTCGATTTGAGGCAAACTCGTTTTCTTTTCGAAGGTTATTTAAAATTGTATTGTTTAATTGTTATATATTTTTTTGCTGAGACGCTAACTAAGTGACAAATAACGAGTTAATTACACTTATTTCTTAAATTTGGTTTAGACTCAAGAGGGTCTGTAATCAATAATATTCTTTTAACATATTAACAAACAAACAGAACGTGGCCAACGATTGGAGTCGATACGCGGTGCCCACAGCATCAGCCGCCGCCATATGTCCCGGAGGAAGAGCGGCCAGGGGGTCGCGCGCGGCCTTTCACGCCTTCCTTGGTTCAGTTAGTGCATTGGCGCCCTCACTGCCTCCCGCAAGCGCTGCAGCACTGCAAGCGGTGCGCTGCTGGGCGTTGCACTACTCGCAGCACGACAGAGCGTTCTTGCATCGGTTAGTAATATTCTTATACGTATTAAATTATGTTTTCTTAACATCGTAGTCCACCGTGTTACAGAGGCACGTCTGTCTTAGGAATGGTTATATTTAAATTATTTTCATTTCTTTGCTCTTTTTCAATGACACAAGGTTTTTTGTGCTCTGCAAGAAAAAGCGTTGACAAAGCGTCTGCAGGTGGCAAACAAAATGATTACTTCTAGTTTCTGCAATTCATGTATTTATATTTTGTACACTGTTAACGCTGCCTGGAATAGCTCGCAAGTTTTTAGCGTAATCAGCAAAATTTTGTCACATACCGAGGACAATGCTTACGAAGAAGGAATGGTTGGGGCTCTTCATGAGAGCTATCAAAGCTATGCTTCGAAGGTATTAAAATATTTATATATGTCCCCTTATAAATATTCAGGTTAAAAAAATATTAACTAATCTTTAGACAGTCTGTTAGTTATTATATAATTTGTTATATATGTATTTCAAAGAAATGTATTGTATGTTTCTGTTAGATAGTTTATTAGGTACAAAAAGAAAAATCATACTAAAATTCTAAATTCTGTTTGTGTTTATATATTAAGAATTTTTATTTACCCACCACAATAAAAGCTAATACTAGTTAACAATATATACCAAAAATATTATTTAATATTTTACACTAAAAATTGTCAAACACACTGACCAAAGAATCTCAGACATTTTGTGGTTGATTTGTTGTCTTTTTTTCGACAGCCTAACTTCATATATACTTGTCCTGACGTAACTGGTTGGTGTGAAATCACTGTGTCTTCTCGTACTGGAATGGCTGGAGCTTTGACAGACGGCAGCACTGAAACATTTTGGGAGTCAGGTGACGAAGACCGTAACCGCGCTAAGTGGATCCAGTTATCTTACTCACGTCCCACACATCAAGACAAACCTCATATAGTATGTGTACACGTTGACAACACGAGGGACACTATGGTTAGTACAAATTGAAAACGTTTTTCATTTAAGTCATGTCAGCAGAAAAATTGTACGATTTATGTTATTTCAGAATAAAACGCTCTTGATGTCGTTCTTGCATAGTGGTGGAACGAGTGAAATGTCTCACATGCAAGATATTGAAGTAGATCCAAAAGCAGCCACTTGGGTTTGCTATACGCTACCAAGTAAGTTTTTTCTTTGATGTCTACCTAATCTTCTATTTCTTAATTAATAGAAAAATATTTTATAGTTTTAATATTGATATAGTAAACAATATCAAATTATAAACTTTAATGGACAAAATAAAAATATTTAAAATTACACAGCGCAACAAAATAGTGCTAACGTCGGCTTGTCATTATAAGTGATCTTCCATGCAATACCTAAGTTAAAACTAAACCATTATCCAATCTTCTGTCGCGTTAAGCCTACCTTTTGTACTTTAACTTTTATTTTTGCGCTTACAAAGAAGAGATTTAATAATATTTTTATAATTGCTAAATTACAGGATCATCTAGTTCCTCACTGCGAGTGCGCTGCGAGCTACGCGGGCCCGAGCCGGCCGTGCGCGTGCGACAAATACGGGTTCTCGGCGCCCCTGCCCGCACGCCCGCCCTTAACCCGCACCATCCCTTACACTCGCTTACAGAACGGGACACCTTGAGGGTATTCCGATTGCTAACACAACAGGTAAATTACGTGAAAACAATAAAAATTGGAAAGCGTTGAGTTCCGCCACTCTACACGCAATGCATGCAAAATTCAGCAGGAAAGGAGTGTTTTAACACTAGATTCCCTCTGTCTACCTTACTGTGTGCGGGATACAGCGTGAAGTTGATTTATTAATTTATTTTATTTTAACTTTGTAGAGATAAAATAACTGCTTAGGTTCCACTATCACTCGATGTGTACTCTAACTCAAAAAAATACTGGAAAGCGGGATGTAACTCTAGTTTGTCTCTGTTCTCTTCTCCCGTACACGAAATAAAACATGAAAATAAAAAAAAAACTCAATGCCGCACTTTACCTCGACACCAGAGCGAAGTAATGAAAATGGAAATAGTTATTTCATTCTCTCAAGTGGGGATCGAAACCACAACCATTCGATTTTACAGTCACACTTTGTGCCCCTGCACCACGACTGGCAGTTTTAACTAGTTTTTTTTTTATTTTACGCGATCTTTTTAGTGTAATTTATGAATGACCTAGCTTATATCAAATTGGCCTCACTGGCACCTACGCGAGATTCTAGTTTGTCATTGTACTTCAATTTCAATTAATTAACTTCTCTCGGCCAGAACGAAAAACATTGCTTATTTTAAGAACCCTTTAATGTTATGATAAGTATATTTATTTATACTTAATAATTAGTTTTCTGACTTTTTATCAACAGAATGTTAATAGATGTTTCTGTAGCACCATTCGTAATAATCGAAACAATAATCAACCTTAACGAAGTTAAATTATAACAAGTGTGCATGACTTCTTGATTATAGACGTTCTATTGTCGTGAAGACATATATATGCTAGAAATATTAAGTATCAATGAATTTACCACGCGTAAATTTTACAAATCATCATATTCACGCATAGTTTAGGATAATATACGAACGCAACTAATTCTGCTAATGCAAGCGCTTGATTTGGGTCGTCTCCATCTTGAATTTGGAAAATATTGTTTTATTTTTGGCATCAAATGATTTAAAGAAAATAGCTAATGCTTTTCATTGGACGGCGAGACAATAAATAATTATATATCTAATTTTATAGGTGTTTGGTAAACTGCTTGAGTGGGAACATAGCAGCAGTGAATCAGGAGAAGGCGTTGCCGCCGAAGAAGCGGCGGGGGACGACAGCGACTTGCGTGAACATGTTGTTGGTATCCTCTTTGCGGGACACAAACTTACATCGTTACAGCGTCAGGTTGGTATTTTCTATATTTATCAATATTGTGGTTTTTTCTGTTCCTATGAGAATTTCGAGAAATCCTCTCGTATCGCTTCCTTACATTCTAGAAGGTTTTTAAACATTTTTTAAAGTGTTATTCCACACTTAGGAAAGAAAAATACTTATTTAGAAAAAAAACGACCAGGGTTGGTCGGTTTCCAGGAGGCGCGGGTTCGAGTCCCGCTATGTTCAAATTTTTATACGTTTTCTAAATAAGTATTCTATAATTTTATTAAGGATTATTTTTAATAAACAAACATTGTGGGTATAAATAATGGGATGATTTGACACCCATGTGAGAGTGCATAAAATATGTGAGTATATGATGTATAAGTAGTAAAAAATAAGTAGTAGTATTTTAAACCCATTGTAGCACTGTTTGTAACAGTAAAAAAATATAGAGATGGTAGACTAAACGGACATTTAAAAGAAAGCTTGTTTGTTTATTTAGGTAATGTCGCACATAGTGTGTGCGATAGGTTGCGAGGCGGCGCGCGTGCGTGACGACTGGGAGACGGCGTTACTGTGCGCGGAGGCGGTAGAGCGAGCGGACGACGACCCGCCCACCGCGCTGGTACACCACCAACAGGATAACTATTGTTTTGAGATGCTATCTTTGGTATGATGATTGTTTATTTTATGTTTTGTGAGGCCGTCGTGGCGCAGCGACACATTGTCTAAATGTAAACGTTGTGGGTTCTGTTCATTGAAATAATTATAGAGATACAGTATGAAGCTATAAAAAATATTATTTATAAACTTTAACAAATAATAGTACTTTTAATATGTAGTATTGATTAATTGAAATATGTTCACATTTGTACCAAATTTACACATTTTAAGGTAAAGTTATTGGTTAAGCCTAATACAATTTCAGATCCTGTTATTAAAAATGGCATTTTAAAATATCTAATCTCTGATGTATGTATATTCTCTGGATGTAAAAGATAATTCAACAATAATTTTTAATTAGGCCTATAAATATAAATGAATATTTTTCATTTTAAAAATCAAATGTTGTAATTAATAGAGGCCGTCGTGGTGCAGGAGCAAAAGGGTGCGACTGTAAACGCGACAGACAGAACGTGATCTAAAGAAGCTTTATTCTTTTGAGTGTTAACAAGTAAATGCGATTTGCACTCGGGGATACGAATTGTTTTTATTTCCCCTTTGTCGAAAGACTAAATACGACCTTCAGTTTCGCCACCCATCACGTAATATCCCAAATTCAAGTGGAAAGCGGAGAGCAGAGTGTATTGACATCCTGTTATTTACGGGAACAAAGTGTGAAGGTGAAGAAGAAGAAATATTATGATCATTGTACTGTTTAGCTGTTGGCGTTAAGTGGGAGTGCTGTTGGTCGCGCTCACCTCGCTCAGCGCACTGAACTGCTGGCCGACCTGCTGGCCTTGTTGCACACGGGCAGCGAACGCGTGCAGAGACAGGTTAATACTTACTAAAACAATTCATATATTTAAGGAACGTAAGCTCCCATTACTATTGACGCACGTTTCACAATAGTCTTGTCAACTACCGACAGTCGACTACCCATCAAGTGATATGTCATTTCAGTCAATACTAGTACTTTTTATTTGACATGTTATCTAACATATATAACTATTAATTTGCTTTTAATATTTGTCTGTTTGTACACAAAGATACTAATTTTGTTATCAGCTTGTTAGGATGATAATTAATTTTGCCAAAGTTTGTTTATAATTTGTTTAAATATTACGTAACATGTAATAATAATGTCTTTCATAGGTCATATCTTTACTACGACGAATGATCGCTGAAGTGCCACCGCAGAAAATTCTGGCAGCTTTAAACTACGCCGGTGATGTTACAACCATGTACGTTAATGTATATAATATATTATGTTTTAGTATTTCAATATTTATCCAAAAAAAGGTGAAAAGTTTTTTGTTCAGAGAATTATTAACCGAAGAAAAACCCAGAGAAATGTTTTTTAAAAAAATATTTATTTAGGGGCTATTTCCTCAAATAAAAACTTTTTAATAAAAAAAAGTAACTGATAAATATATTTTTTAAAATAAATAATAATAAAACTTTTGATCCTCATTCGCTTGCCGTCACGTAATGTTTAATTTTAATTTTTCGTTTTCAGTGTGACTTTATTAGATCACCTAGTGTGTTATGTGGGAAAAGCTATAACAGTTCAGGTAAAAGTGAAAGGTGGTGGTTCAGCCAACCCTGGCACAGTGACCCTTGGCTCTAGTGTGACACCCGCTCCTCCAGCCGCCTGGTTCATGAGAGGAGACACAACCAAAAAACACGCTCACCTCGTGGCTAAACTACTTACTGATATGGCTGAAGTAAGTAACAATGTTTATATTAAGTCTTTGCACCACAATTTTAAGTATCACACATGTAGCACTGTAGGTACAGGGAACTTAGTGTTAAGACACTCCATTCCCCATTTTCGTTAAGTCGCGGAACACAAAAACAAATAGAGACATTTATACAGGATAAAGTATCAGAGCCGTGGGGCCAGGAGACGCGGACGGCGCTGGTGCAGTACGTGCGCGCGGTCGCGCAGGTGGAGGAGTCGGAGCGGCGCCCGGCGCGGTGCATCTCGTCGCCCGTCGTGTGGCTCGCTCTGGCCTCGCTGTGTGTCTGCGATCACCATCATATGGACTTGTATGATTTATTTATTTGTTTCTATTGTATACTATAATACTAATAAATAAGAGTAAAAATAATTTGTGTAAATAATCAACTGTTCAACCCGTAGGCCAAAGAGGTTGATTACTGATAATACTTTCAAAATAAGAAAATACTTTTGCCCCGGCCTATTATTACGATAGAATACCAACTGTAAATAGAACAAAAAATATAACTTTATATTTTAAAGTAAGTGCCATAGAATATTTCTTTAAATAAAATTATTCAGTTGTACAATTTGAATAAAATAAAATAAATTAGCATCTTTCATGCCGATGATAAGCTAAAACTCTGTTAGCTTATCATTGCGCTTTAATATTTTTTAACTCTGCACCCCGCATAAAGCTCGATGGGCATGGGGAATCTACTTTCAAGACACTCTGTTACCCACTGTCCGCCCAATTTTCGAGATATTCAGTCTTGAGTATCTTGTTACCAGAGCGTTGTAATAAAAAATAATTCATTACCTCGAGTGGGAATCGAACCCACAACCATCACGTTGACCATCAGACTTCCCGATGTGTCATGACAGCCTCTAATAATTTCGGCCGCTAGTAGCTTTAATATTCGTCGTCATTATATTCAGAATGAACGGGTCCAGTGAAGGGCGGGAGTCCCGAGCGCGCGACTCGGCGGCGGAGGCGCGCCCGCACTGCACCAACCACGACGACGGCTCAACAGTCGCCGTTATAGAGTGTCGCTCCTGCGGCCCGCTGTGCGCCGAGTGCGACCGTTTCCTACATCTCAATAGGGCCGCTAGGAATCATCAGCGACAAGTAAGTAAAAAAAAAATGTTACTGGAAAATAATACTATATACTAGATTACACATTATTGAAAATGGAAAGCTTAATGTTAATCGTAAAGCTATGGAGTAAATTTATTAAATGATTATTTTATTTTAATTAAGTATACTTTATATTTAATTACTCTTTGCTGACTAATGAATGTTTATATTATATAATGTAATTTAATTTCTTGCTCATGTAAATGAGCTTGATGAAAATTTGAATAAATACCTTTAAACCGAAATTCGTAAAATAACCTACACTATATTTCTAAGGACTTTGTGATTTTGAGTTTAATTGAAATAAATATGAGAAATATGGTATAAACAATACCGATGATAACTTATATTTTTAAACCTAAATAATAAAATAAGTATGGTAAAAATGGTCGTTTATTAATTGATTTGCTCTACAGTTAATAAATATTTAGGATAAAATTAAAAACGTATTATTATTGTCGACACTTTCCGAAAAACTGCTTTGCGAGCCGGTAGTAGTTTCCTGTAAGATTGACAATACTGACTTTTTTTTGTGACTTTACGATTCAAATTTCCTTGTAATGGCTCAAATGATTAAGAATATTGTGATTTTTGTTTTGACAGATATGCAAAGAAGAGGAGAGTGCTATCCGTATAGATATCCACGAGGGCTGCGGTCGCGCTAAGTTGCATTGGTTACTCCTCCTCGTGGACCGGCGCACATTGAAGGCGTTAATGGAGTTTCGTGGCCTGGAGGGCGGGAATAACCTGCCCGCTGAGACGGAGGGAACGGTCGGCTTGGCTGGTACATGTCGATTCTGCGGTGCTAGAGGCAACTCGGGTCTTTTGGCTATCGGCAATGTCTGTGCTGATCACCAATGTCAGGTAATTCTTGATATTGTAATTATTATTACCGTAGTACACAATTTATAATAAGAAAATATAATACCTAGATAGGTTTATTTGTTTTATTATGGTCCCTATTTTTTACAATTTACTTAGTCACGTGTATAAAAGGTAGAAGATAGAAATACTTTATGGCACACTTAGCTAATCCAGTGGAAAATACGAAAATTTCTAAAATAAATACAATGTGATAAGGCCGTCTTATCACTAATAGAAATTTCTGACAGATAAACTTTGAAAAAAGGAACTAAGTCTTAACGGCAAGGGGGTTAAGATTAAGAACATTTTATAGATTATAAAAAAAATTAACTATATTTAATTAAAAAATCAATTCGATTATTTAATTGTACAGGAGCACGGTCGCGAGGCGTGCAGCCGCGTGTTGCCGTGCAGCCACTCGTGCGGCGGTGTGCGCGGCGAGCGGACGTGCCTGCCGTGCCTATTCGGATGCGCCGACACTGAGTCTCTGCGGCAAGATGCCGACGACATGTGCATGATTTGCTTTACTGATCCATTGCAGGCCGCACCCGCTATACAGGTTATCATTGTTTTATGTTATATTTACTATAATTCATTATATATGCGAAATCATATCATATGGATCTAGCTGAAGGTGTTGCACCAAAACGTGAAACGTCACATTAAATATGATATTTTATATCATTACATTTATTTTCTAATTTCTTATAGCTTGGACTGGAGTACCACATATCAGGTCCAACTATATTTTAAATCACCCAAGAACCCATCAAAATATAAACATAACATTTAAACCTAATTCATCCAGTGGAGAGTGTAAGGAGATAAACACACTTAAAGAAGAATTATATGACCAAAAGTACTTGTATGACTGTTATATTTTTTCTCATCCTATCCCCATCTGACTTTGTTTGATATTTAGTCTATTATCCAAAACAAATATATATACATACATACATACATACACACACACACACACATATATATATATATATATATATATATATATATATATATATATATAGATATCGTATATGATTGTAAACAATTTGGAAAGGGATACTATGTAATTGCAATACAAGCAACTACCCCCGATTGACACAATACCACTGCTTACTTCATCAACACATACAACTTGGAGGTAGAACCGAAATGGAAGTGATTTTATTCCATATTGAATAAAATCATGAATCACAAGAATTTCACTGTTGTTTCAGGATAACTAACTGATCATAATATTGGGACTTTTTAAATTTAATAAAAATCTATTACATTTTTATTATGATTAAGTTTAGAACAGAGAATCTTGACACTAAATCATATAGTTGAGTAGCAATCCGTAAAACGATTTTTAGTGAAATTGGCATATACAGTTTGTTTTAAATGTTTTTTTTTGTATAAATATTGTTTTTCACAAAAAAAAACAAATATCGTTCTAGCTTGGCTGCGGACATGTTTTCCATTTACACTGTTGTAAGAAAGTATTGGCTAACAAGTGGGTGGGACCGCGCATCACTTTCTCCTTTTCTCAATGTCCAATTTGTAAGGTCAGTATAATAAAATATAAGTAAATTTAAGTAACGATGGGTTTTCTTATCATCATTTTTATTAAGCAATATACAAAAAAGGATAAAGGAGTGAACGCTGCCATTTTAATTCTAACGCGATTATTTTTGATTACGAAAAGTATTCTTAATTGTTGTACGACTTTAATTTATTTAATTGAGTTGAATTATTTTCTCATAGATAAAGATAAAATAGATAAAATCTCTAAATACTTTTAAAATCATATTAAAACAACATTTTCTTAACCTCAATTAAAATGTAATCGCTTCTCCTTAACATCTATCTACATTCAATTGTTTCTCGTAAAAATCTCTATTAGATAAGTTATTCATTGTACACATTCTCTCTTATTAGATGTTTGCTGTACTTACTTTCTTTTGTGGTACACAAATAAATGTTATATATATATACAGGAAGACATATCGCACTGGACCCTAGAGGAGCTTCTGGCTCCGATCCGTCGCCTACGTGAGGAAGTGTCTCGTAAGGCTCTAATGCGACTCGAGTACGAGGGAGTGGCGGCGAGCGGGTCGCAGGGTCGCGCCCAGGAAGACCCCGCTACATTCGCTATGGAACGTTACGCGTACTACGTCTGCCACAAGTGCGGCAAGGTTAATGTTTTCTTTTTTACCTGATTACGGCGAAGCAAAAAGGCGGGTTATGGTTATGATTTGTATGTATGTATGTGGATGTTCATCTGTTCCATCATAACTTCTAAACTAAGTATCATAATTAGACAAATGAATGAATTCAGAATATTTTCATTTATTGATACAATAACGTAAACACAAAAAATATAGGCTTAAATTCCTTACAGTTTATTATTTCTAATAATCTTATAATATTAATAATATAAATGTAACATTTAATATATAACATCAGGCGTACTTCGGTGGTCTCGCGCGCTGCGAGGCCGAGAGCAGCGGCTGGTGGGAGCCCGCGGAGCTGGTGTGCGGCGCGTGCAGCGACGTAGCCGGCGCACGCACCTGCCCCAAGCACGGCGCTGACTTCCTCGAGTACAAGTGCCGTTACTGCTGCTCTGTTAGTGTCACCTTTAGATCCATAAACAGATACACCCCATACACATCTACGCGTGTACGAGTGTAATTACCTACATGTAGCAGGGATGTTACGGACGCCAAGATAGCGTTTGCCACTACAGATATATAAAATAAACAAAAATAATATTAATAAGTAAAATCTGTTATACTAATAACTAATGCAGGATAGCTGTTCTATAGTTCAATGTCGGTTCAGCCAGGAAAAACAAAAACAATTAATTTAGTTTAGACTCTGCCTATTTCCAAAACTATCCAAAAAATTATATCGGATTCCGTTAAGGTTGCGGTTAATTTATAAATAATTGTATTTTTTTTTATTTCGTATATTCTATAGATTCCGTTAAGGTTACGGAGCTCCATAACATCCCTGATATATAGGTCCGTACAGTGCTACCATCACTGCAGGGATTAATGAATATTTAATGCTTATATAAAGACACGCGTGGGAAATATGTGGCAAGATTTAAGAGAAGTTGAAAAAATATATTTAAAGCTTAAAAAACGGCGAAATCTGTTAAACATTTTATTTATAATAGGAAATAAATTAAATGAAACAATATATGTATATTTAGTAGTATGTCAAAAATAAACTGAACATAAATACTTTTTCCGCATCTAAAATTGAAATAATATTAAACTTACCTTCATCCACTAATGTCTTCAAATATATTAAACTAACTAGCTATTAGACCCACTCGCGGCTAGCGGCTTTGCTCTCTTGAACTACACTTATATTTATTTAATAATCTAAATTACTTTTGTTTTAAATATTTTCATAATTTTAAAGATAATATCTATATATTAAAAACTAAATTTGCAGCCGATTAACAATATTGAAAACGGCATTTAAATCGGTTAAGCCGTTTCTGAGGTTGACGTGTACAAACGTACAGACAAACATTATTTCGGGTTCTATTGTATTGATATATGACCGAATAATAGTTTTTCTCATTTATCTTCCATGTACAGACAGCGATCAGTTACTATTTGATTATATGTATAGAAATAATGATTTGGATTCATTCATCAATTAAAAACCATCATGTCCATCCTCTTGGTCACAACATATATCTTGAAAATCTATTTGTGCATTTATATTACATCTGCATTATGCATAGATTAAGACTCCTATTAGAACCTTTTTTAATTTTTCTATTGAAATATTTTTTCTTATTGCCTTATGAAGCACTGTTGTTCATGTTTATTCTACAATGCATGCAAAATAGAACGTTTAATTTATATGCTACGTAACATTTAGAGTTTTTACTAAAAGTAAACTTAAAAATAAAACAATGTGGTTTCAATTAACAGGTAGCGGTATTTTTCTGTTTTGGCACTTCCCACTTCTGTAACGCATGCCACGACGATTTCCAACGAGTCACTAATATACCGAGACATCTATTACCACAATGTCCTGCTGGTACGTATGTTATTAGCACTGTTGTATTGGATTTGTACTTTTACTTGCTTTCTATCTATATAGTTTGTTAAAGGGAACTGTTCTGCACGTATTAAGTACTTATATGTTATAGTAAATTTGTAAACAAAATATTAAAATCTATTAGTATACCTATCGTTAAAAAAAGTTTTTATTGTTTGTATATTAATATATAATTTTATAGTTTGCATTTATTGTTACAAAATCATAATAAAAAGGGAAAATAAATAATCATAAATAATAATTTTAATAATAGTTAATACTGGGTAATTTAGAAATAAAAAAAAACAAGTAAGATTAATGATATTAATAACAGGCGCTTTGGCAATCGTGACAACATTATTCATAAAACATACTTTCCAGGTCCCAAAGGCGAGCAGCTCCCCGGCTCGTCCGATGAGTGTCCCCTGCACGTGCAGCATCCCCCCACTGGGGAAGAGTTCGCCCTCGGCTGCGGCGTATGTAGACACGCGCACGCCTTCTGAACGACCTAACACTAAATACTCGTATACAGTACAGCGTCGATCAACCGGCCCGCCCAACTCGCGCATTCTTCGCGCGTTTTAATAGACCAATAGATGTTTTTTTTTAAAGATATTTGTTGAAAGAGTTTATGATTTATTACTATTTGTCATTAAAAATATAATTATGTAAGTAAATTTATTGCACATTTCTTTGTGGATAAAGATGTTTGTCTGAATGAATACAATCCGATTTTCGAAAAAAAAATCGATTTTCAATATCCGCCAATTAGTTCGGATAATCGACGCTCTACTGCAATTTAATTTAACTTAGTAACATTAGATCTAAACCAAATGTCGTTGTTATTTGTTTTCCATTTTTTCTGATCTTTGGACAGGGTTATGAAATTAAGTAGGCTAAACTGCAGCATGAGTGTGCAATTTTTGTACCAATAACATTGTACAACATTTTTCAGTTCAAGATGTGTGAAATTTTCAACAGTATGTCACACATATTGGCCATAGCTAATAAGCAATAATTATAATATAAGTATTACGTAACGGCGTCGTAATATCGAAGCAAACGCGTATGTTTTAATTATACATAACTGGAATATTTTAACGAGGACATACAGAGACTTCAGAACACATTGACGGCGATATAAAATTGCTTTTTTTTCAAACTATTGAATTTACTTTAGTGCTTTAAATGCTCTTAGCGACCGAGTTCTACTGAATAGGGCTTCAATATAGGACGACTAAATGTGTAAAGTTTTTAAACATATAGATATTTCAAATAATAGATTTCATTTGAATGACTATTGACTAAGCAACTGACTAATAAGTGAACTAGCGAAACCTCCTCGCTTTTAGTATGCAAATTTTACAGAGTTGGAATTTTTGGAAATGTATACTGTATTTAGGTAAAATTAACTTTTTATCCATTATCGGCTATCGTGTGCACTTCTGGTAGGAAAACAAAGAGTTAAATCTAATTAAATTTAATTTAAAGTTCGTTTATATTTTATTAATATTTATATATTGGTAACTTTAAGTCGGTTTTTTATTCAGCGAGAATAAGAGTTGTGAAAAAAATTGTAGACACTCGAAAGAAAGATGTGATGACATATCTTTTTCTAAATGCACCGGGACGGCTTTTAAATTAAAATAATTAATTAAATCACTCAAAAACAAAATATTTAATTAATATAAACATTATTAAGTAGAAAGATTCATAAGCTAAAGACTAATAAAACAATTCATATAAAATATTTGCAACATAAAAAAATATGCCAATAAATCATTGATGAGCAAACAACTTAGATTACATTTTAGACAATGAGCACTGAACAATGAGGATATAGGTTTTTAATTACAATCTCACTTTATAAATTAAAGAACCTTTTTATTTTCTATGCGCATTTCATACCATCAATACATGAATTTGTTATATTTTTTGGGGGTCACCGATATAAAAACATATAATTTTTCGCTTTATTTATTACATGGGTCAAAAATGTAAACAAAACAATATTGGAAATGGATAAAAACGATTATTTTTTAGTGTTTAGTATGTTTAGTAGGTGCTCTGACAATTTTCAAGACCAAATGTCCTAAGTTTAAATTTAATGCGGTAACGGCAGGATGATATCATACTCACAAAATGAAAATGAAAATTTCAATTTATGGAAAATCACCAAAGTTTTTAGTATAATCAGAAGTTAGAGAAATTTCTAGTTGGATCACTTGTAAAAGTGCAGAATGCTGATCAAACAGTTGTAATATTGGCTGTTGAAAATACAGGAAATTCTCAGAATAGGTTTACGGAATTGAATTCTTATTATTGTATGCTTTTTAATTTTACCATTACCTACATATATATCTGAGAAGTTTCTCCATATAAAAAAAATCCAAACATAATTTAAAAGAGATACGGGTGAAAGTGTTTCAAAACTTAATTTTTTTTGTTAAATTATATTGTATTATATTTTAAAAAACTCATATAATCATAAATACGTACATACATGTTGAATTAAGACAGTTTTAAGTATTACCTTATATTCTTATTATATATCGTAGCTGTAATAGAAAGTATAGTGGACGTTGTAATTTCTTGTAGTCGTCCTTCCTATAGTTTTGTTTTTATTTAATTTAATAGATTTCAATGTTATTTAATTTAAGAATATTTATTATAAAAATTGCCTTCTAGTCGATTTGTTTGAATATATTTGATCTCAGTTATGGCAAACCGCTAATATTGGAAATAAAAGTTGTTTTAACGTTGCATTTAAAAAAATTGCATGCATTTGGCATTTGGCGAGATCATTTATGTTAGTTAAATAATAATTATTATTAAATTACTCAGTTAGTAATTTAGATAATATTTTATACTATATTAATTTATGTCTTTCGATCTAACCACCATAAGTTACAACTGGAACATCACCGTGTTTTTATTATGTACAGACCCATTTAGAAAAGTTAAATGATTTTTATTTAATATATGTTATTAGTTAAGGATATCTGAACTCCAAACATATTTTTTATAATTTTAAAGTATTGGTGATGTTTGAGGGAACACTAATTATTTAACATTATGTTATTTATTTTTCTCAATCTCTTCGTGTCGTACAACTCATATTTAATCGAATATCATAACATTATACACATAAACAAATGTAATAGGTGTTGTAACAGTTTCAATATCAATGTCTCCACGATGAGTACAGATGTGTCAATAATATCTCCATAAATGGAAATTAACAAATAGAAATTTGTTACGTTTGTATTATGCAAGACAGATTAGTCGATTTTAAGTCGCTAACCAATATTTGCTATTTCGGAGAGATCATCATCTGGCGTAAATATAAACTAAAAAAGAAATACTAGTAAATTATTTTGTGAAATTTGGAGAAATTATTGAGACAGCCTTAGAATAATTAATTATTATTATTATCAACATACTCAGACAATTCAACTTTGGAAAATTTCTCCTTGTTCTGTCTCTTGTGGGTTTATCGCAGTGTTTGACCACTTTACACCTGGGATGCGGGAAAAGTCCTTCTAATAAAATCTTACCCTCTTAACTCTATCAATTTTGTGTTTTGATTTCTATTATCTGTATTCAA
Source organism: Heliconius hecalesia formosus (assembly GCA_018249775.1). Taxonomy (NCBI): domain Eukaryota; kingdom Metazoa; phylum Arthropoda; class Insecta; order Lepidoptera; family Nymphalidae; genus Heliconius; species Heliconius hecalesia. Next base: position 28,139 of record DWMY01000066.1, read on the forward strand.
TATATATATACAAAAAGAAGAGAAGAAATAATTCTTGGCGAATTTTGTAAAATTATTTTTAATATTCACACGAAATCTATATATATATGTCCTACTATTACTATATTGGATGCACCTTAGTCTTCTACATATAGGTTATGAACTAGGTAAGAAATTTTTCAATAAAGCTTACAAAATATGTTTCTATTTTTTCTTTTGAACCCTTTTTAGCTTTTATTTAAAGAACACTTTTCACTGTCCAATACTACAGCCTCTGATATAATAACATATATCTGAAAAATATGTACCAACTGCACTTCAGAAACAAAAAAAAGATTTAGGCACTTTTAAGACTCTTTTGAAATTCTTAATTTAAAACAACTTGCATTTTTAAACAAGTGAACCGAATGTGTATTGTTAAAATATCGTGAGACTGACTCGTTACGAGACCCAAAAATTCTACATGTATGCTAACAATATTCGTTATTATAATTTTGCTAAATAATTTTCTATATATTTTTCACTTTCTTAATTATAGTATAACAAAATCTAGAAATTATACCTATGCCATAAAAGTAATGTACTTTCCATCAAAACTTTATACATATATGCTTCTTAAAAGTTTTTCCATTCATATCAAGTACGTCTGACTCGGTAGTCAGAGAGTACTATTAACATTTAAACCATTTTTTTTAAATACAAATACAGAAAATACTATTGACATGCATCTACCAGTCTTATCTATGAGTAAATAGTTGCAGGGCATCTTGATAGAGTGTTGAATGTTTTGATAAGTTAGCTTCAAGAGATAGAATCGCCTTTACTTCTGATATCTCTTTATCACAACTATCTAGGGCGTCGGAGTCTGACACATCTAAAATATTAGCCAGTTCGATTTGTGTAACCTAATGTTAGATACTAACAAACCTGCGGTGAAATGTTTAATTTCTTCAATTTAAAGGTAGTTGCAATGTTTTTCATATATATTTTTTTAAATTCATTATAGTCTTTATGATAATAAGTGTGCCAATTTGCTATCTAAGCACCTGATCTATACTTCGTGAAGTAAGAATTATTGATTTTCACAACTACTTATGCCTTTGAACAGAGTTTGCTCAATTGGCGCTTAGTCGGACCACACCTGTGCACCTTGGCGGTGGCTGTCAGTTTGAACAACACCTGGAGAGCTCCACGCGAGGCTTTCCGCTACGGTGGACTAGCAAGTGCGCTGTTAAATACTGTAGCATTCGTGGGTATTGCGTTGCCGGTCGTCCTGTTACAATTAGCTGTTGGCCAGCTAAGCCAGCAGGACGCAGTCGGAATATGGAAAGCTGTACCATTTTTTCAAGGTATTCTTATATAATCATATATAATAAGTTTTGTAATAGTATCTTTGAAATTATTCAGTGTAATAATAAGTAAGGTAACAAACATGCGGCTTAAAGTGTGCTTGGTTTCTGACATTAAATGTACCGTTTGCCTTATTTAAAATTTGTCCCATTATATGGCTTTAAAAAAATAAAAACCTATTAATATGATATCATTAAATTCGACCGTGGTGTGGTGTTCCAGGTATCGGATACCTCAGGTTGCTGATATCGTGCATAAGCGCTGTTTATTCGATGGTCTACGTCGCCATGTCTCTTACTTATGTTCTGTATACCTTAAGCAATACTTTGCCTTTGTGGGAATGTTATGAAATTTCGGAATTGCCAGTAAGTAAATAAGTAAAATCATATATAATTTTTTATTCTGGTTTCACGACGAGAGACTATTTGACTTCATTGTATGATCTCATTTTTTTGTCATACAAAGCTGTTACAAATTTTATGAAAAATCTGTCTTTTGTAAATTATTTTTTAGCTTCACGCTGTATCCCCGCATAGCAGAGTAGGCAGAGGGATTAAGACACTTCCGTTCCCCACTTACCGCCGAATTCTGAAGGCACTGCGTGTTGAGCGGTATAAGTCAACACCGCGCTTTACCTCATTACCAGAATGAAGAAATGAAAATATAAAATATTTTATGTCCTCATGTGAGAATCGAATCCACAAGCTGTCGAATTGACAGTCGCACGCTTGTGCCTCTATGCTACGACTGGCTACCAACTATAAGCAAAAAGTTTATTATTTTTTAAAATTACATAAGTCATTTTAAAAAATATTAAATATCATAGCCCGATTTAAATAATCAACAAAAAAAAATATTTTTAGTGTGCACTTTTTTTTTATATAACTTATAAATTTTGTCTATCTATCGTTATTATCGATTATTTATTATTAATCTTAAATATTGTTCGTCAAAAATGTCTTATTAATTAATAAATAAATGTTTTTTTTACAGGATGATCACAAAGAAATATCTTACAATACAGTATCGTGTTTGAAGTAAGTAAAGTTTCCTGATAAGAATTTCAATAAATAGGTACATTTTAGCATTTTTAGTACACGATTTCGTGAAGGCAAGAGTAAGTTGCTATTTGCTATGTCACAAACAGGAGAGAAAAACATTTAAAAAAAAACGTACGACAATGTAAACCATAAAGATTAAATATTAACGAATTGCCTAAGCATAGGTTGTTTTTGTTGTTAATATTTTTTAATTTAATAATATTTTGTTTTTGTTTTACGATAGTATTAATAAAATGCATAGATTTATTTTAAATTGTTCGTTTGAAACATTTTTACAGTACTTCACAGATTGTTTTTATTTTATTTTTCAGTGACAGTTTTCTGGCACCGATCAGTGAGCAACCCGAATATTACGTAGCTCTGGCGTTTATTATTATTGTTCTTTGGATTCTGTTTCCTTTTATGTGAGTAATGATCCTAATTTATAGTCCTTTGTTACATCACTACGCTACAATCCATCCGTTCGTCGTATAACAATACACATCTATTATGTTTTAATCACTGGCTATTGAATTTTTGACAACTTATTGGCTTCTAATTTACATACTTGCAGTTGTTCGTACGTACTAGTTGTAACTAGTGGTTTTTTTTTCTAACACTATTAATTATTCTTAAACAGACAAAACTAATTTTGTTTTGTCGATAATCAAATTTATTTGTAATATCGCATCTACAGAAAGCTATTTTACTATTTCATTAATATTTCTATCAATTTCAGCCTCTACAACCCTGTTAAACTTATGAAAAGAATTTTATATGCATTTACCCCGCTGGTACTTTTATTGGGAGTGACCATAGTTAGTTCTATTGGTAACAAACGAGACGTGATTTCGTTTAACAAGAGTAACAATTGGAAAAACTTTGTTACACCTAACATATGGCACGGTGCTATAGCTCAAGCTTTGTTGTCTTCTCAGACAGCGGGCGGCTATCTTATTTCTTCAGGTGACTCTATATATGCCAACACGAATGTGCAATGGTAAAACATTTAAAATATTTTATTAAATATAAGGCTACCAAATTAAACATTCAATATTATTCTTTGGTAAACGATACCTAAATTTTCAGGACATCTATACTGATTGTAGGCGGTAACCTCATAGGCAGCTGGCTGGGAATATTATTTTGGTTTGCTATAAGCGGTGATGGCGATAAAGCGTCGAGCAACATTGCAGTCCTTGTCCAAATATACAAAAAGTTTATTGACAATAACATGAGGACGGTGTGGCCGTTACTTACCTTCCTTTTGCTCGTAATGTCAGGAGCTATAACTATGGTACATTATTGTTTCTTTGCTTTGTTAGTATAGAGAAGTAGTCAGTTACTTTTTTTTATTTTTGATATTTGACTTACGTTGAAGAGAATTAAAATAGAAATGCTGTTTAACAATATCATATAATTATACAATTATATGTTCCCATATTATTTATTTCAGCTTACGTTCCTATATCCCCTTTACGATCGTTTCCACCGCGTGGGCGGCTACAAGTGGCGGCATGTATCTATGGGGAGCTCGATTATAGGCGCAGCTGGCACGCTGTCTATATTGTTTATAGGGCATCCAGCACTTACATTATTAGAGGACACCGTCGTACCATTTCTCCTCAGTGTTGCCACTGCAATGGAGGTGTCGGTATTTATTTTTATTTACGGTGAGTATCAACGAATTATGTGAGGTACAATGTCGTCAATTCGATTCAATATGAGTTAGCCTGTCACATTGATTTATAAAAAGATATTTGAATACTTAAATGTATTTGCTCAATGGTTCGAGTTGCATTTGGAGGTATTTATGTTAATATATTTTCTCGGTCCATCAAGATATAATAAGGCGTTAAACTTTGCTATGCAATATAATTTTTGTAATGTGGACAACGTAGGGTCTTTCCGCAGGATATTTTTTTACTTACTGGCTGTTTACTGGCTTTGTCCTTCATGCGAGAAATAGGCGAAGATGACTGAAAATATTTATTTATAACGCGTACTGGTGCTTACTATTTCATTTTCTGTTTCAATTACCTATATGTATTTAATCATCCTATATTGATGTTCATCTATCCTCAGGCCAGAAAACATTAGTTGCTGATATTGATTTTTTAATAGAAAGTAAGCTGGCGAAATATTGGATACTGGGTTGGTATGCCAATCCTGGCATAATGATTCCATTTACGGTGTGGTGGTCTATATCATTCTTTCTGGAAGACCCGAGCTGGACAGAAGCTCCATGGAGCAGCTCGGGTATTATTGCTAGTGCTTCTACGACTTTAGTAATAATTGTGACATTTGCAGCCTTATCAGTTGCGAAGCAAGTCCAGTATGACTTCCTGGGGGTGAGTTATCATTGGTATAATCGTTTAGGCTATTTACATTTTGGCATTGCGAATATTTTTACTTGATGTGAATGCGAAGTAGCTTCATAATTTTCCGTTAATGTTCGTCTGAGGACGAGACCTTGCAAGTAAACACTCATAACATTTGCCTCGTTTGATGTTTCCTCATGCAGTGCGACACAAAATACCTATACTTTTCGAGGAAGTACCAAATTTTGGGTTTTATTGCAGAAACTAAAGTCGTCATTTAAGCCTTCGAGGCACTGGGGTCCCCGCGATCCTATCACACACCACTACTGGCTCGCGAGGAGGGAGGAGGCTGATAGAAATACAATCAGCACACGATATCGAATACCGAATGACAGATATCGAAGGAGGCAGTTGGGACAATTCTCTGGCAATTCTAGTTTTGCAGACGTTCCGCGCGTTGTTAAAGTGGATCTTTCTCCAGATATCAAAAGGAGATCTAACTCAGATGACTGGTTAGTGATATGCCGAAAACAACATATTGCACAATTGACTCAAGACACATACGAAAGTCGAAAGCGATCAAGGTCCTTAAATTGGAATCCCATTAAGACAATCCAGTTGCGAAGCAGTAAAGATTTTCAACATGCAAGTGGAACTAACATAGATGTATACGACAGCTCTACACATTCTAATAAAGCGACAAACAATAATATTATATCGAATATTAATAACGACCTTGTGTGAATTGTAGAGATTAGATTATGTATGTATGATGTGTGTAGTTTGTTATATCTAGTCACGTTTAGAATTACCAAATAGCCACTACTAAGTTGGTACACCATTGGCAGTGTTTATTTGTTATAAATAAAAAATAATATATTCAATATTTTAGTTTTCATTTTAAAATATTATATATTGAACTTATTTATATTGTAATATTTTATATAGGTATTATACTAATCAATATGATAGCGAGATCTAGTTCTATGTCGTGCCATCTGAGATGGAGAGATCTTTATCCTGTAGAAGTAAACAGGCTGCTTGTGATGATATAATATAAATACACTTTTATTAAATGTTATTGGAAAGTTATTGGTCAAGAATAAAAAAATCAGTCTCGTTGTTTAATTTCCTTCAAATATCTTAAAACTGTTATACAATTGTCATATATTTAAGAAAATTTTGTGTGTAGTAGGTGGTAAGAGTTATATTTGTAAATCTTATATGATTCATAACAAAATTAGTGATATTTTTTTTTTATTTTTTCAATATATTTTAGTAATTTCGTAACATATATTATATAACGTGCGGCCCACTCGCGGCTTCGCCTGCATACCAAATATAATACTTTTATTACGCTGCATTTGCTATAATTATAGTTTATACATTCAATAATTTTTCATATATTTGGAAGTGCAAGTGATACGTGGCTGCTCGCGAGGACGACATCGGCGGCAATATGCTTACGACCGTAAACAGAGAGTTGAATTATTTCAATTTTACGTTTTCTCGAAAAGCATATAGTCCATATATAATTAATTACATACTATAAAAACCAAAGCTAATCTTCATATTTTTTTCTGGAAGACGGGATAACTTTTGATCGTAAGTTCCGATATCTTTGTCAAATAAAATACATCGAAACATTACATTGCAATTTTTAATTATTTTTTGCCACAAAATGCCTGTGACTTATTTATAATATAGGGTGGGAATGAAACTGTATGTTTTGTCGTACAATGTACTTTCTGAGGAATGTAGGTTTCATGCAAAAAAAAAAAGTAAATCGGACCTGATCTTAGCGTTTAAACCACTGGTTCCCAACCAGTGGTCCGCAGAAGCTTAAATATGGTCCGCGAACGATTTAAATTTTATGACTGGGACTGGTGAGGCGAAGTTTTTGTTTGCTTATCACAGTTAATTTTTATTATACCTAAATGCACGGTGGTCCCTCCTTTCAAGAATGATACAAAAGTGGTCCTTGATCAAGAAAAGGTTGGGAACGCCTGGTTAAAACAAACGAAAGTCTTCCGCTTTATTATATTAGTATAGATTTCGATTAAACAAATTGAACAGCAGACTGGATCAACACAACTACCGGCTTACAATATGCCGTCTACGTGATTTTGTTCTTGTTTGTTGACCTTCCTTTAGGCAGATGGCTGGCTGTCCCTGTACACAGCCTTACCTATTATTTGTTATCGAGATTTACACTCAAGTATGCCTGTCGCATGTCAAGTGCGTCACGGAAAGGATGTGGTGAAAAATAATTGCTCATTATACTCTATACGTTGCTACTAATTAATTCACTGATAAATGTGCTATAAAATTTATGGTACGTCCATTTTAGACCGTACCGTGTTATACAGTAACTTCTAGTAGAGTATATTACATGATTCATTCATGTGAACATTATTCATGATTCTTGCTTTATTTAATTACCACAAAAAATATATACAGATTACAGAGAAATACTTAATAAGGGTTCCGTACCTTAAATGAAAAAAAAACGGAACCTTATTGTAGGATCATTGTCCGTCTGTCCTTCTGTCCGTCGGTTTGGTAAGACTATTTATCGGGAAATCGCGTGAAGGTATCAAATATTCAAGTCTACGGTACATGATATTCGTAATCAAAATCTATAGGGTACTTCCCGTGTTGACCTACAGTTAAGAAATCTAGAACGAAGTGAGTACTTACATTACGAACGAAAAACAAATCGAAAAGTGAAATTTATAGTTATTTCATAGAAAAAAATCTTTACACACTTATATTTGTAATTAATTTCCTACTATAATAAGAGCAAACAACCGCACACTTATGTTTGTCAACCTCTATCCTCGTCGTAGTTCCTCCTGTTGACTGTAAACTGAGGATTGTAAAATCCTGAATTTGGTACAAAGCCGTCGAAGGGAAAGCCCGACTCGCACTTAAGGACTATTTTCATATCTTCACGCATCCATCGTATTTATTGGAGTCGATCGAAAGAAACTAGTAATACGTGATTCCCACCAGTACGTGGTAAAACCCAATGCCGCTTTTTGTTTTGGACGGGATCTTTAATATAAAAACTACCAGATCCTGCTGCTTCTTGCAGGGAATTCTCCCTTAATAAACCATCACACCGCAGATGAATTTTATTAAATTTAATTTAATTTATTCTGTAATTTTTGAACATGATTTTTTTTTAATTAAAGAAAATAATTTTTTCCTAACATTTTATTATGTAAAAGCCAATTAGCTTAATTAAATAGCGGTAGTAACTAAAAGCGGAAGTAAACTGCTGTACGTCTTGACACTTTTTTCGTTGAATTGGTAATATGAAAAAAAAGAACAAATAGTTCTATAGAATTTGAAAAAAATATTTATGAAACTTTGTCACTTTATATATCGTATGTAGTCCATCTTATTAATCAAAAGAATTCGATTTAATATATTTGAATATATTTACTAATGACTAGTAAATATTCGTGGCGCAGTAGCACAAAGTGTGACTGTAAAACCGACTGGTTGTGAGTTCGATCCCCACTCGAGGAGATGAAATGTTTACTTAAATTTATCGGTGTCGAGGACAAGCGTAAACTTAACCTCTTAACACTAGGTTCCCTCTGCCTACCCTGCAGTGTGCGGGATACAGCGTGAAGCTGATTTTTATTATTATTGAGTCCAGTTGTGGCGCAGAGGCACAAATGTGTGACTGTAAATGCAACTGGTTGTGGGTTCCACTCGAGGAAATGAAATATTTAATTAAACTTATATTTTCATTTGTTCGCTAGTAAGTCGCAGAGTTGAGTTGTGCTACTCAACACGCAATGCGTCCAGAATAGCGACAAAAAATCAAAAAATGGAGAACGGAGTGTTTTAACAGTAGGTTCCCTCTGCCTACCCTGCTGTATGCGGGATATAGTGTGAAGCCGATTTATTTATTTTATATTTTATTTATTATATCTACAATACCGGGCTATTTCACGTCGCTTATTAGCGATTAGGATCGCCAATCCCGCAACTATAAGGCATACGATATACCTTTATTTTTTGAATAGGATGAGTTTTTGTTTTTCTTTCAATAATAAAAGAATAGACTCAGCACAATATCCATATTTTAGGTGTTTATAATGAAAATGTTTGATTAATACCAAGACTATAACAAAAAAAATATATAAATATGTATGTATGTACGTGTAGAATTAAGTGAGCTGATATTTTTTAAGAAATAAAAAGCTTTGTATCAAGTAGGTATAAATGACAAAAACAAACTTCAGAGCTTTTATTTTTAGCTAAGGTGATTTGCGCAACCACTTACCGATGCTTCCAACGAATATGTGACGCACTGTGACTTCGGGAGGATAAGGCAATTAGTAGCTGACTAATCAGAATTAAAATGTCATGAATGACATCAAATAACGAGTCGTCGACCAAACCAGATATGGTCATCTCAAAACAAATAGGCAGCTTCTATGGTTATCATTTAATTGAACAATTAATAAACACATAAAGACCAGTTGTGACGAAGGGGCACAAACCTATAACTGGTCGTAGGCTCGATTTCCATTCGAGCTAAAAAAAATAAAATAAAATGAACACATACCGTTCCCGCGCGATTGACCCACTGCTCTCCCAGGCTCCCCCGTTAGGGATAAATCGTGAAGCTGACCAAGTGGAATATATTAAATGTACTTTTTTGTTGAAAAAATAAAAATATGTTTAATATCTATAGAATAGATTTAAATTATTTAAAAAAAAACAAAATATATTATATCAAGGTTACAATTAAGTGCTCATCTTAAGTAGTTGCTATCTTTGTACATAATATAGTTTGCGTCATTCCACTTATACGGATTAGTATCGCCGCCCACTTATTACAACAAAGATATAAAGTTCTAAGTACAAGGGACTTAGTTTTTACGTTCTAGAACTGTTATCCTGAGAGGGTTAAGTCGAGTGCTGACAACCTGACTGTGAAGTAGGCACGCCCGCCGTCATGCCGTGGAGTGTGGAGTGGAGTGTGCATTCGAGTTCGGAACTGCGCGCGAAGCAGATCGCTTTGCGGTTACGGTCGTGCGACTTGCTACTTCGTACTTGTGGAAGTGAACCGAAGTGATGTCTAAGGATATCCCCAGGCTGAGCCGGCTGGGCGTGCTGGCCCCGGCGGCCTTGTCCGCGTGCATGGACGCCTCCGTGCTGGCCGTGCCCGCTGCTGGGGCGATAGTCTCTACTGTTCTTAAGGAACTCAGCAAGGCTTTCATGCTTAAAAAGTAAATATATATTAATATATAAGTAAAAATATTTGTGATATTTAGATATAATTATAATTAGTTTTTAAAATTTTTATGTTCTATATTGTGGTATTATTTACCACGCAAAGAACAATTAAAGCAGGCAATATTCCTTCACTGCCAGATATTCCAACATAAAATTAGCAATAAAAACTCCTAAATTGTACAAAGTAGAACCTGATTCTATTTCACGCATACGAGTGTATTACGCGTGCTATTCATATTTATTATTTACAGATATTCATAAACAATTTGATATAGGGTTATCGATTTTAATGAATTATTTATTTCAAGATTAAATGTAATTTTTATTACTTAACTATATGTCACAACACAACATAATCAGCAATAATTATTAATCTGCTAAAAATGTAAATATCTATAAGTGTCAACGTTGCCAGATTTTATCTTGGGGAAAATCGGGATTTTTATATCTGAAATTGTTAATAACTTATTAAAAATTCAGTAATTAAAAACGTATTCTCAAAGTGTGTTGAAAACTTGTCCTGACCCGCTCGGGACATTTAATTTTTGGGTTAAAAATCGGGACGTCCCGCCAAAATCGGGACGTTTGGCAGCACTGATGACTACTTATTGATAAGTACCTATATAAAATGCGTCGCATATTCATTAATCTTAGCTCTCAAGCACCATAGATACGTTGAACGAATACCACAATTATCACGAAGAATCTACTTAATAAGTATATAAGGACATATCTATCGACGTGCTTCAGATATATAATTGTATTATTGTTGTCACTTAGCCGGTGCATGATCGTTATTAATTAAATATTTGATACTCGCATGTTGAACACATTATTAATATTCATTAATAGTTATAATAGCTATTACAAGTTCCACTCACGGCGCAGTGGCACAAGTGTGTGACTGTAAACAGGTTATGGCTTCGATTTCCACTCGACGAAACGAAATTGTTATTTTCATTTTTCGCCGAGACTAGAGGGTTGAGGCAAGCGCGGCGTTGAGTCACTCAAGACACTATTCGCATAGAATTCGGCGAAAAGTGTGGAGTGGAGTGTCTTGATACTAGGCTCCATCGGCCTACCCTGCTAAATGCGGGATACAACGTGGAGCTATATCGTACCTTATAAAAGCAAAACAGATTTAATAAAACACATGATATTACATAATTGTTCACTGAACAGTATATATACATTATGACTTAATAAAAACGATCCCAAGCGTTACAACTATTAACCTTTAACGTAATAATAAAATGTAAACAATTTAGTAGATATTTACACGAACAACACGAGACCACAAACATGACTTCTCTACAATGAGAATGACATTGTTAAATCGTGTAATGAAAAAATATTATAAAATAAATAAAGTGTACTTCCTAATCTGGCGTCGGTGCTCGGCGGGCAGCGCCGCTCGTGACGAAACACCGGAGGTCGCGGAGGCGGGCCGGAGGCCGGTGTGCAGCACTCGTTCGTCTCACCATTCGAGGCACCGACAGATTTTGTAATACTTCCTATTATGTTAATTGTATAAAATTGTATATTTTAAAATCAATATGGTCATCATCTAATTATTAATTATTGTAATGAATTTATAAATTGCATATGCCTACATTAAATCAAATCTCCAGTCAAAGTACGTACTAAATCAAACTAACTACGTAAAAATTAAATTACTAAATAAAAAAATGCCAATCCTAAAAAAAATCGGATAAATACGAGTCGGACTCGCTCACCGAGGCTTCCGTACCTACTTCAAGATTGTAGGTCAACAGGAAGTATAACTTATAAAATTTGACAAACTTAAGTTTGCGTACATACGCACTCATTTTCTGTGAAATGAACTACAAAAATAACTATAAATTTTCACTTTTCGGATTTTTTTCCTTTATTTATATTGTTTTTACTTTGATTTTTTTAAGATTCTTCGTTCTTCGTTTTCATCTGTAGGTTCACGGGAATTTCCCTATAGGTTTTGATTATACGTTGGGATTTGCCTACAAAAAACATCAAATATAAAGATAAATCCTCTCATATATTTTTTTAACTGCGCTAACTTAGAAGCTTTTACCTTTTGACCATATTTTTTTTGGTACATGAAACTAAGAAAATTTTATAGGTACTGTAAAAATTGCAAGCTAGTTTTTATAGGAATTGAAATTAAATATGAAGGATTATTTCTTTTAAATATCTCTTATAATTGTTGAACGTTTGTAGTATCACATTGAAATAAAAACAAGAGTAATTACAAAAATTAAAACATTTGATTATTTATTTTAGATTTCATTATTAATAAAGGACAGTTGTGGTATAGGGGCACAATCTTGCGACTATAAACGTGACAGGCTGTGGATTCGATTCGCACTCGATTAAATTAAATATATTATATTTTCATTTCCTCGTTCTGGGGACGAGGTAAATCGCTTCGTGAGAGAACGCGCAATTCCTCCAGAACTCAGCGGAAAGTGGAAGTGTATTAATGGGAAGTATGTTAACGATATGTTCCCAGGTGTCCTCTGCCTACTCTGTCACGTGCGGGATACAGCGTTGATCTAAAACAATAAAATAATGATATATGATTAACTTAAACTGTGACGATATGTTGATAGGTATAATATATGTTTGTCATAAATTACATTTATAAGTAATAGCTAACATTGATTTGCTACATTGTGATTTTATCTTATGTTAATGACTTTTAAATTTATTAGTCTTTGTGATGTTTTGCTATACTTTTCATTATTTCGTAGTATTTATTTCCGCTCTCTTTATATGGAAAAAAAACTAGCGGCACATTCGCGGCTTCGCCCGCATACCACCTATAATAATGTTATTATGCTACATTTACCAACAGATTTGTTACATAATTTGTACATTCAATAATTTTTCATACTTCTTAAAAAGTGCAAGCACTACGTGGCTGCTTCAAAGGATGTCATCGGTGGTAAGGGGACCCCCTGCGGAATTCGAGCCTAGGCTTGCGGCCGTAAACAGAGCATTGTTTTTTTATTAATTTTAACAAATTACATGCTACAAAAGCTAAAGCTTATTTTTATTACATTTCCTTGATGATAGAATAACTTTCCCTCGTAATTTTCAATATCTTAAGTAATAAAAATACAGTGAAATATCACCTCAATTTTCAATATTTTTTTGTCACAAAATGTCTTATTGTGACTTATTTATAAGAGATAGAATGTTTGTCATATAATATACTGACATATATTTAACCACTTTTGGAGCGCACGCGCTTAAAACAATTCGATGGCGTTCATTATTATTATTATTTCGTCATTTAAGGCTAAATAAGACATACTCGTACACCGTAATGTTACATAGCCTATGGCTCTCCTGAAGAATGTAGCTTTCATACAAAACAAAAAGAAATCTAACCAGTAGATCCGGAGATCTAAGCGTTTAGCAAACAAACTCTTTCGCTTTATTATATTAGTATATGACGTAAATATGTTATATTCAAAATGAATCATTTTCATAAGTCTTCTAAACAAAAAGCTGTAAGTAGCTGTAGCTGTAGCTGTTTCCATTTAAAAAAAAAACAAATAGTCAACCATTCCATTAATATAAAACTATAAATCCTGAGGATAATTAATATATTTCAGCAGAATATAGACAAATGCGTTGATTTCTTATTATATTAAAGTTGTAAACAAAAACACTATAAATTATATGCTAATTATTTATTACTTATGTTGGTCCTTTATTGCTTTGTTTACTTATACATATGATATTTTGTATAGTAGAAAAATCATTAAGTGCATTAACTTTGGAATCTCAATAACTAGAACATGTTCAGATAAGGACAGAGATTTGCTGAAATTTAACCCCCAGAATTTGTAATATAGATTATTTCCTTTTTGAGCCTCCACTCAAAAATCTATATTACAAATTCTGTATGAAAACAAATTTTAATTTCAAACGATTTACGATTTAGACTTGGAATTAAATTCTAATTGTACTTGAACCCAATAGTACCACGCTCTGCGCTTAACGCGTCTTAAGCACAGAGCTGCGTCCTACTCAACTGTGGCCTAGCTGGTCTGATTTTGTGAATAAACGCGTTATAAAATTTTTTTCTAAACAATTAGGAAATGTAAAAGATAGTGATGTTTTCCTTTTAGTTTAAAAGTTTTTTATTTTATTATTAATCAATACATACTATAAATTTGTAAATATTAATAAATAATATAAGTTTATTTATCAATAAAAAAATTATAACTATAAAAAATATTGACATAGGTACTATGAATTAAAGAATTTTTAAATTAACCATATTAAAATAAAATAATCCATTTTAAAAATTTTCCAGCTTAGTTAGATAGGGACCGACTAAAACGGTATTGAGGTGGGCATAGTCTTCATCATCACGTTAGCGTTGAATAAAAACATAAAATATATGGTATCGCAATATATTCAAATATACAATTACTTAGTACAAATTGATTGATTATCGAACATATGGTGTAATAGAATATATTAGAGTTTTGTTTTTTTTATATATCAATTGTATCTTAAGTTTATACTTAACAGATACTGAATAATAAATTAATCAAAAGACTTTCTTATTTTAAATACCAAAAATTTATAACATTATGTTATATACAATAGTAATATCTTCCTTTTTGTGTCATTTATACAGGTACAATAAAATACATTTTTTTCACAGGCATATGACAGGGTAATCAGAAGGAACCTTATCTAAGACACTCTGTTTCCCACTTTCCACCGAATATTTAAAATGCCAATGTTGAACATTTATTTATTAACCAATCCAATATTAGAATCAATAACAAAGGTTGCTAGCGAGAGACATCAAAAGGAACTTAAAAGTTTACTGTTTTACCCGCACGTATCCTTTACTCTTAGATACCATTAAATTCATTATATTTGGCCAGAGACGCTCATAACCACTTATTAGTGATGGGAAAAACCAGAGAGCTGCGAATGCGTATACTTACTGTTCTTACACTAACAAAGACAACACTTCTTGTGAAATTACACAAGGAAAAAGGAAATGTAATAATATAATGAGGTTGGATAAAAAGAGATCAAAGAAGGTTTCCGTACACGCAAGACTGGTGACGTTATCTATAATTATGGATTAATAATTACAACGAATATTTCATTTTCGTAATACATAGTTGATGTTTGTTTAACAAGGAGCAGTGCTTTAACAAAAGCCTAGTTTTGTTATACTATATTTTTTTCATATTCTAGTTGTATTTAATGTGTATGTAATGGATAGGCTGCTTAGACTTTCTTATTTTTTATAGTTTCACGCTGTATGCCTCACACAGTAGGATAACCAGAGGGAATATAGTGTTAAGACACTCCGCTCCTCTTTTATCGCCAAAATCTGGAGGCATAGAGTGCTAAGTGGCGCCACGGCACTAGCGGAAAGACATTAAAATAATAAAATTAAAGAAGAAATGGAAATATTTTCTAAATATTTCGTTGAGCCTATAATCTGTCGTGTTTACAGTCACTCGCTTGTCCCTTGCACCTCATTTGTCCTCACTGTCTCATTTTAAATGCCAAAAATTTATAATATTATATTGTATATACATTTTAACTTCTAGTCTTAATATATCTACAATTAAGATTACGTCCGTATGTATAGACATATTTTTATAACGTTGATGCTATTAAATATCTACAACTATAATCAGAAAGATCGATAATTGTGTGTTCTTCGATTATTTACAACGATTATTGACCGGCTTGTTAAGTAATGATAAAAATAACTAACCCGTTACTAACATGTCGATTGACATGTAATTTACTTAGTTTCATATTATTAATACATGAAAGAAATATTTTGGACCCTTTTTTAAGAAAATTGCGCGGACGTGGGAGTATGTAATTTGGACACTTATAGTTTGTATGTGGGAGAAGAGCAGAACATTAATATTTTTCAATAATAATGCCTATAAATAATACATTACAGCATGCATTTGAGACAATATTTACACCTTTGTATTTATAAAGTGACATACACGTTGCTATGGCAACGCGTATTACTATAATACGCGTCGACGGGTCCTCGAGTATTTAGTAATTAGTTAAAAGTAGTAGACAAAAAACTTTAACTATTCGACCTTCTATCTTAATTTATCTATACTTATAATAAAATTGTAACGGATCGGTGTCTGTACGTGAAAGATATACAAGAAAAATGTTATTGGAGAATCCAAAATAATGTTTTTAAAATTTTTGTCTGTTTGTCTGTGCGTTTGTTCACGCTAATCTCAGAATAGGCTTAACCGATTTCGGCTTACTTAGTTATAACACAAGCGTGTGATTATAACCGCGACGGTTGTGGGTTCAATTCCCATTCAGGGAAATGAATTATAATTTATTAATATTTTCATTTCTTCGCATTGGTAACAATGTAAAGCGTGGCGTTTAGTTCCATTTTGAGAATTTTCAATGTTTTATTGTTTGATACGGTTTTATAAATTATTATTTGTATGATGATAGAAAGAAAAATAAGATTGTATGATTATAATATTTAAAACCTAGTATTCTTCAATGTAAGTTGACACTCTCTCAAGTAGCCCCGTAGTACTTGATTTCTATATGATAGATAGAGATTTGTGGAACAATATATCATATATATTTTTAACGCAGATTTTTTGCGGAATCGTAATTTATGTAAGTAAATAACTAATAAATGAATTCCCAAAACACTTTTTATTTAATGCATAACAGTATAAATTACGTTGTGGATTCGATATCCATTCCAGGAAGTGAATATTTTATTTAAAAAAATATATTTTAATTTCTTCGCTTTGGTGTCGAGGCAAAGCGCGGCATTGAGTTCTGCCACTCAACATGCAATGCCTCCAGAATTCGGCAGAAACTGGGGAACGGAGTGTCTTAACACTAGATTCCCTCTGCCTACCCAGCTGTGTGCGGGATACGGAGTAAAGCTGATTTATTTTATCATAAATACATAAATTACCTTCATGCCCAATTTCATGTTCATCATCATTTGACAAGCATCACTGATTGAAACTGTTTTTTAAATTCCGAAAATAAGGATATAAATATAAATTTCTCAAATTATGAACACTAAACTAAATGCACATTAATATTACATCTTGATGACATTTAGCACAATATATTTTTTTTCCCGCCATTTTATTTAAAGATGGCGGAATGAAACCCACATGGAGCGAAAATATTTGCATTTTTCAAGCTGATTGTTAAGAGATTAAACGTAAGGGTATTACTTATTATTTTTAATTTATTTTATAAATTGCTAAAGATATCCTTTAAATAACATTGTTATGAATTTTGCTTATTCTTTTATTTTTTTTGACATTTATAACAATTATTTTTTATATGACATATACCTTTTTTTGCCATTTATTTTTACATTTTAAATAAATAATTATGCTTTTATGACAAAATTACAGCCTAATAACAATATAAGGACTTCTAATGTAGCATCGATTAAAAAGTAAATATTTTTTTCATTTTAAATCAGAAATGTTTTATATTTTATTTTAGTACAAGATAATTTGTATTTAGCGACCATATATTTTGTCTCAATCGATAATTAGGTGTCGATTACTAAGGCCTCAATCAATAAATGAAGATGGATTTTCTCTATTTTTCAAAATATGTTAATTAATTTATTTGATTATCTTTGCTCGTAATTATTATTTTATATTTTATTTATTTTTATATATATTTAGAAAACATATTCTACTACATTTAAAGTGCCATTACCCAATGTATATAGATTTAAGTAAATATATTTTGGAAATAGTAGCTGATATGTTTTATATAAATATATTTACTGTGGATACGTTCATATATAAAGGGCATCCAAAATTGCACATTATTTATACTTGATGATACTTCGACTACTAAAATAAATTAAATATTTTCCAACTTGTTTCAGATGGTATCACGGGATCATGTCCGCAAAGGAAGCGGAACACTTGATGATGGAGAAAGGACGTAATGGATCATTTCTTGTTCGCGAATCCCAGACGCACCCTGGCGAGTATGTACTGTCGGTGCGCGTGCGCGGTAGAGTTAGCCATATTATGATTAAACGCCAGGTAAGTTTGTGAAATAATATAACTTATAAATATAAAAGCCTCAAATTTAAGTCTCTCATGTTTATTTATTTTCTTCTTGACTTTATTTCCATATGCTCCGTTTGTCACTTGTTTATTAAAGGATAAAGTAGGGTTTTAATAAAAAAAAGGGATTTAATATTAAATAAAAAAAAAACAATAAAAATAAAAACATTATAGTTTTTTTTTGCTTTTTTTTTTTTTTTATAATTGATAATAAACACAAAAATGTGACTGTTAAAACAATTTATTTTTTAATACAAAAAAACATCTTACTTAAAACTTAAAAAAAAGTGAACAATATAGAAAATATTTTAAATAATATTTTAGGACGTTAACAATACAATAAAGTATAATTGTGAACTTCACGTGTTACATTTTATTTTGTGTAAAAATCAGCCGTTACCTAACTCTGATACCTCTACAAGTTTTTGAGAAAAGAAAGACAGACGGACAGACGGATAGCACAGTGATAATGTGTTGTAGGCTCTGTTTTTTTCTCTCGAATAATGGTTCCCTAAAAATAATAGGTAACTAACAATTTAAAATGTATTTCTGTTTAAATAAATGTAAAGGATTAGTATAATTATAACGAACGAATCGAAAACTTTAACTAATCACAACCATATTAAAAATAACCATCAATTTTTTTTGACTAAGTATGAGATTCACAGCTAACTAGACTATACTTTAGTGTGTTATATAATGTAAATGTATATACTGTAAAAAATCTAAACATTTTCAATATTATATATCATTTTTGTTTCACGTACTACATAGCCCTATATTATTTTAATAATTTATCAAAATGAAACGATATAAAATATGTCTATCCTACACAAAGTTTATTTGAATTAGACGGAAATTGATTTATGCATATTACCTTACCGAAATTATAAATCTCATAACAATAAGAAACAATTAATAACATTTTTCTGATAAGTTTAACCCTTATCATTTACTTTGATAGTACTATCCTGACTAATGTGCTTTTAAATGAAACTATTTTAATCGGGTAGACCACCTAACCCGTGACCTACCCGTGACCACGGACTACTGCAAAACCGCTGTGTTCGAAACGTCTGGTTTCCAAAAATATATAATACAAAACATAAGCGATTAATCGATTAAAATAGTTTCCTTTAAAATTTGTAATAATTGTGAAAATCAAAAAACTTATTATGACTTCTGTGCTTGTTGACAAGATTGCTCGCCTCATTTAACAGAACTGCGGCTACTTTAACAACGAAACTATATATAATAATGGGTATTATTTGAACGAGTATGTAGCTAATTGGAAAACAGTTATGCCGAGTTTTTTTTGTAACGAATTAGCCAGATACTTATATGTGAAAAGAATAATAAAACTATCATTATAAATAATTATTTTAAATGGCGTGTTTTAAAAGATATGTTCTACCGTATGAATGTTACATAAATATCAATATTTA
Source organism: Heliconius hecalesia formosus (assembly GCA_018249775.1). Lineage (NCBI taxonomy): Eukaryota > Metazoa > Arthropoda > Insecta > Lepidoptera > Nymphalidae > Heliconius > Heliconius hecalesia. The sequence goes on from DWMY01000066.1 coordinate 47,653, forward strand.
GTACTTCTTTTGCGGGAATAGAGGTCGTCGACATTGGATTCGAAGTGAATATTGTAATAAGTATATATTGCGTGTTCAAGTTATATACGTATTGTATGCTATCTTCTATTATGTTTTTTATGTTACTATGAAATACGAATATTTCATTCTGAAAATGGGAAAAAAATATATTTAATCTAAAAAAAAAAAAGAAAAAAAGTGGCCAGTCGTTGCGCAGGGGCACAAAGTGTGACTATAAAACCGACTGGTTGTGAGTCCGATCCCTACTCGAGGAGATTAAATAAAATAAATCAGCTTCACGCTGTATCCCGCACACAACAGAGTAGGCAGAGGGAACATGTTATGACACTCCGTTCTTCACTTTGTGCCGAATTCTGGAAGCATTGCGTGTTGAGTGGCAGAACTCAACGCCGCGCTTTTCATTTGATCATTAGAACTAAAAGTTATAAGCCACTTAAATTATTTTTGATTAAAAAGACATTTAAGTATAACAATTATTTTACTGCACTCGCTCACTTTAACTTTTTGCAATAAAGTAATTAGAGTCAAATGATTATCATTATTTGTTAGTTTAATTAAATATGTAGACAAGTGAACTTTCCGTATACTTTTTCTTTTTTCTTTCCGTGCAAATTTCTGATAGCCTATGAAGCCAGTCGTGGCGCAGGGACACAAAGTGTGACTGTAGACGCAACAGTTTGTGGATTCGATCCCCACCTGAGGAGATGAAATATTAAAATATTTTCATTTCTTTGCTTGGTGTTGAGGCAAAGCGCGGTGTTGAGTTCCGCCATTTAACATGCAATACTATGTTCCTTCTGCCTATTCTGATGTGTGCGGGATACAGCTTGAAGCTATATTTTTTTATTTTGATAGCTAGTATTCTAACACTAGCTTACCATTTGCACGTTGCAGTACGCATACCTACGACTTCTAAGCTGATTCTGATATCCTGGTACTTGAATGCAACTTCGTTGCAGGTCTTGTGAGAAATCATATTATAGCTTGTTTTGTTAACAAGTATTTAAGGAATCATCTCTCAAGAAAATAATTTCATCGTAACACGAATATAATAAAATATTTTAAAAAATGTTTCTGTACATTGAATGTACAACAATTGACAAAAATATGTATGGAGATATATAACATTCATAAAATACGAATTTTTGTTATGTAAAATTATCTGTATGTCTGTTTGAACACGCACGTCTTTGGAACTAATGGATGGATATAAGAAAGAAAATTGAGATCGAATTCGCATCTATCTCACAGTCAGACACCGTGCCGCTGCGCCACAATCACTTAAACCTTAAAACTAAATATTTAATATTTTTATTTTATTAAAGTATGTTGTATTATTTTAGAGTCCTTATCTAAAAATAAAACTTAAAGAATGTAAAAATCTTAAAGAAAATACAAATAGTAAAATCGGTAAAGAATAAGCAGTGTGATGTAGGCGGCAATGTATCTTTTGATTTCGTTGACTTGGAACTTAATTTTTTTTCTTGTGCGCCAAACAACTGTAGAATCCAGAAATTTTATATTAATTCTAGATTTATCTAAAGTTTTTACAGACTGACAGAGAGGCAGACGGAGAACAAAGTGTCATAAAGTTTCCTATTTTATCTTAGGTATAATTTAAAGAACTCTAAAAATAAAAATTGTGGCATAAAAATATTACTGTGGCATATTTGAATCATTGGAAATATTTAATTTTGCTACGATAGGCGAAGGTTTAATCGTTAGTCATTCCGTGTAGTTGCGTGACTCGTCCCTTTCCTCATACTTACTATAATCATTGATATTCAATATTTTATTATGTATTATTATCGTTATTATTAAATAAATCGAATCATGCAAATGGTCTTACCATATCTAATTATTAATTTAAATTTCAAATATGTTAATACTTAATTAATACTTAATATGTTAATACTATTTATGTACCTATGTACATACGTGAGTGGGAATCGAACCCAAAATTTGCCGAATTTACGTATACATATTTACGTTGTGGGCTCAATTCCCACTCGAGGAAATGATATATTTAATATTTTCATTCTCTTCGATATGATTTCGAGGCGGAGCGCGCCACTAAACACGCAATGCCTACAGAATTTGTCGGAAAATGGGGAACGGAGTGTCTTAACACTAGGATCCCTTTCTGCTGTGTGCGGGATACAGCGTGACGCTGTATATATGTATACGTTATTACACGACAACAGTAATTAGTGTAAATTGCAGATTGGTGAACACCTGGACGGGGTGGAGCCTATCGATTTCAGCTTTTAAGCTTTCTTTAATATGTACGATAAACGATATATCTTGTCAAAACTTAAAACTACATAGCCATGTTCCGGTGGTTATAAAATTCTATTTGCTGAATCACAATATTTAAATAATGCTTCGTTACGTTAAATTTAGTAAAGTACTAAAATAAATTTTATTCGTGTAATATCTTTAACATTTTTTTAAGCGTTATTCCACACTTAAGAGAGAAAGGGGTTTTAACCATCACCTATGGTCATCTTTTTTATATATTTTCTAAAAAATATTGTTCTTGTAATGTTTTAATTTACTTCATGCAACTATCAGGCAGAATAATCGTAACATCTAAAGGCTTTATGCAAGTTTCATATGGGAGTAGTACTATCTAGGAAATGGGAACACCCCTTTTAGGTGTGACAAGGAACCACTACTTTATCTCCTCTGTATTTCTGAATTCCGAGTATCAAAGTGCACTTCGCTGCATCTGACTGCAAATATAAGATGCTAGTATATATAGTGTAGTAGATATTGGTATCATGTGTACCAACAAAATTATTATTACTGATTGACTATTGACATTTTGGAATTTTGTAGATTAAAAATGGATAAATTAATAATTAATTCCTTATCTTTTCTTGATTCGTGGTTCATTTTATTCGTAAAAAAAATATATAACTTTCTATAAACATTACAGTGTCCTACACTTCGTAAATGCACTTGAACTTGCACGTCGCCTTCACAAAACCTGTGCATTGCACTTTTAAGTGCAATGGAATATCAAGGTAACAGACCTGTACAGGAGCTATTCTCATTAAATAAAACACGAGGCGATGGCAATATTTCTCTATCCTACTTGATCTGACGCTCCGCCTCGAAAACTGAAACAGGAGGCTATCTAGCCAACCTAGGTACCTAAATTGCATTTGAGTATCAGGATCACATAATAGCGGAGAAGGTCATGTACCCACTGAATATTGGTCATAGTGACACTTTAAAATGCAGTTATATGTATAATATGTTGTATACAAAGCGGCCATCATTTTTTCATCAGAAACAAGGTTCAACGATTTCGATATTGGACTTAATTGAGACGTGATTCATATAAGTAAACGCAAACGTTGGTCTTAACAGTATGCACTAAACTTTTCTAGAATATTTGATTAATAAAATTTGATAGAGACAGAGTTCGATTTAGGTGTTGTTCTATATTATGTAGTTTAGTACATAATTTTTATTACTTAACAAAATCGTCATGATTCATCGAGAAATCTAAAATATTTTTTTTTCTTATCTATACATATAATAGCAGTATCACTAATTGCTGTTTCTAGATATTATTGGGGGCATGTATCAATATGATAGAGCTCCAAACAATTATAATGATTTTTTTTGTCTTTTAACATTTTTAAACTGTTATTCCACACTTAAGAAAGAAAAATATTTATTTAGAATACGTATAAATTTCTTTGACCGTAGCGGAACTCGAACCCGTGTCTCCTGAAAACCGACCAGGCTAGGATAATTCTTAGTAATTATGTTTGGGTAGCGGAAATTTCTGAAAATCTCCCTACAGAGATGCTAACAACATAAGTTTCCAGAAGGCACAGGTTCGAGTGCCACTATGTTCAAATTTTTATACGTTTTCTGAATAAAATATTTTGTCTGTTTGTTTGTCACGATAATTTCAGAAACGGCTTTACTGATAGAAATGTTGTTTCCACTTTTGTCTTTTAGAAAACTTTCCTTAACATGAAAAGTTTATTTTATTTAAATCAGTTGATAAATAAAAAAAAATGTATCAATATAACGTATTTCCTTCGACATAATTAATACAAGATGAAGTAGTTAGTAATTCTTATAGGAATAGTAGCAAAAAATTGGAAACAACCTAATAAAAAAGATCGAAACTAAAACCAATGGTACCTGACCATCAAAGAAAAAGTTGAAACACCTATAAAAGCTAATTCGAGAATAATCTTATTCGTTATTTAATATTATTAAGTATAGGTAGTTTACCATATAAAACAATTGAATATTTTTATGAGCATTTCCAATTTATAAAAAACTAACACAGTTTGAAGTATAAAGATTTTTTTTGTTATCTTGAAAAAGTTTCTAATTTAGATCATTGGTAATAATAAATATAGGCTTATCAGGTACCCACCTGTATAAGTTATAAAATGTTGTTAATTTCCTATAAGCTAAGAAAAAAAAATATTATATGAAGATACAACAGTCTCCCCCGTATACAGGAAAGTATCAGTCAGATAAATTATTTTAAAAATAAGGAAATAAATTAATTATTTATTACTAGAAAGTAAAAGTTTTTAGAATCACCGTACTAAAAAATAGATTCTTTTTTCTATTAACCGATTCGATTGTAATGATTTTAAACTTCAAAATTATTGCGCCCTATTGCGTGATGATGCATCATTCAAAGTTAAAAGTGCGCAACATCGTCATTTCGTGCAACGTATTTCCACTAGGACGCCATAAACAACGAGTAGTTGTTCAAAACGGGGCATGCGCAGTGAATCTAGACTTCAAATAGGTCATTAGTGCATTCGGCACAACCTAACTTCAGTTCCGTAGATCCGTCGTGAAGTTAGTTGGCTCGCAATGTTGCAAATATTGCATGTTGCACAAAATACCAGGAGATCATGTCTAATGAGGAGGCTCCGTGTGACGTGTGATTGGTCAAGCACGTGAATATAGGAAATGCATTGTGCATCGGCGCAAGTGTTGTACTCTCAATCGTTGGTGCTGGTAGTGTACGCGACTGAATAAAGGGCGGGTTGTATTGAGTTTCGTGTTAAGGTGAGCTTGTTTTAGTTTTTTGATGTTTTTAGTCAGTTCACTTATAATATAAGCAAATTAAAAGTTAAATGACACTTTTAGATCACTTTTTTAGTAGTAATGATTTACAATTATACATAGAAGGTGATCAATTAGAGCTAAATTTAATTTTAGAATAGATTAACTTCTATAGTCTTATCTTTGTTAATGCATGCAAAAGGCGAAATATAATTTTATTTGTATAGATTTATAAATCACTAAAATACACTAGTTGCCTGAGTTAGGAGGTTATGTTTACATTTGAACCTAAACTAAACGTATCAGATAATTTATGTTAATAGGTACTTATACATATTTGCTAGGTAATAGAATAAGTCTTAAATATAGTAAAAATATGTTATATTTTTTAATGCGAACATTAGAGTAATATGTTGCAGAAATGTATAATAAAATACAATCGCTACGACACTATCAACAAATGTCAATAAAACGTATGTTGACAACAACACTGTAGGTATATCTTAGGTATATCTTATGTAGAATGATGCGTGATCCGGGTAATGTAATTATCTTACAATAATTAACTCGCTTGCAATCAGTGACGTATGTAAAAAACACAAATGAAAATTATTCAATAGATAACAATGACTATTCTGAGAAAAGAATAAGAACTAAATCTATGTTTATCTATGTTTTTCCTTTTACTTTCTGAATGGAATAAACTGGGAATGCAGCTAAATGCCACTTAAATGTTGCTTGTTGCTAATTTATTTTACACAACTTAAACTACTTCATTATATTGAACGTATTGCATAAAATAGGGATTGATATTTGCAGGAATGCAGAAAATATTATATAAATACATAACGCCCCCCCCAAAATCCAATCATACGTCCGGGTCGACCATCATTCAGATCACGTTGGAGGCAGATATATGACGCGAAATTACTGGCGTGGCCAACATGGCACTGGTAATCCATTTAATTATAGAAATTTCTAAGATTGATAATCGTATAGGGTCGCTGCCAAGGTTGAACAATCGAACTGGGTGTGCTTTGAAAAATGAAGCTCTAATGCTCATTAAGCTTTCTGCCTGCTCATCTGAGGAGACCACACAAGAATTAAAAGGTGATAAAGGGAGAGAATGGTAGAAAGTTCATAAATTCAATGGCTATATGTTTTCGAACAAGCCACGCAGACTTATAAAACTCAAGAACTTCTAACGCGTATAAAAGATGACGCTGAGGGAAAGGTGATAAAAAACACTGATGTAACGAGCGACATGACAGAACTTAATTTAAATACAGAGAAATCCAATAACCTCTCGCAACCTAACTTACACACAAAAACTCAACACAAAATTATACGAATTATCGCTGGAACAAGTGGAGGACGATAACTAATCGACTTACCAGAAATATAGTAGTTTCTGAACAACAAGACCTATTTCTGAATATCAAAACCTAATTTTAAACTTTCTAAAATAAAAAACATAATAAGAATTAAATAAAATTATAAATGCTGCCAATATATTAATAATAAGCAAACATTTTTCAAACCTAAAAATACAATAAAAACAATACAGGTCCACCTACTTTGTAATAAAAAATAGAATAGAAAAAAAATAAAAAATAGAATAGAAAAAAAATAAAAAATAGTTAGGACATTACTTGACCGTGTGACCCATTCATAAACCAATTAAATCTTCCCAAGGAGTCGTGTGAAGTTTAAATGAATAAAATATATAGTTTACTGATCCGTGTATCAATTACAGAATTACTACAATGGTGTAATTGTTGCGTATTATTCTTGACAAAATTCCAAACACCGATTATTTTTTTATTTTTTATTAAAGGTACGAAAATCTAAAGGATAGGTAATTGGACAGCCGGGTGGTCCTTCCACAACTCCAGAATAGTGTGATCCCGGCCTAGAATAGGATCATCCTGGTACTGATGGTGTCGAAAGAGGCGACTAAAGTACGTGTGGTAGAGTCACGTCGCCAGCAATGGCAACACGCATGGGCAGACTCGACCGGATCATTACCACCCACGGCATTTAAAATCGGCGTGAAGTAGTAAAGGCTTTATGCCACTGCGTTTCGCATCAGGTAATGCCGGGCTCCGGCGCCCAACCCACCTTGTCGGCCGGCAACGCACCTGTAGCTACTCTGGTGTTGCACGGGGTCGTGGGCGGCGGTAGTCACTTACCATCAGGTGACCAGAACGCTCGTTTGCCTTGTCTTATCTATGAAAAAAAGTTGATCGCCTAAAAACAATTTGCGTTGATATAGATAGATAGATCGATAGTGAAGGTTTTTATTTCGTGCAATCGAACGTCCTTTCCAAATAATCACTGGATGCCAGGCTCTAGAAAATATGCCTAAATTGAAACATATTTAAGAAAACTAGATCTTATTTGAAACACTATAGTATACGAACCGTATTTGGCATCTTTCAAAAGATACATATAGTACAGATAATATAACCGTCGTGTCGTCGTATCAGCCTTACAATTAATAATGTAATGCAAATTTATGTTTTTATGTTGTTACAATATACACTGAATGTATCTAAGCCACATGCTATGTGGCAAGATATTGAGAAATAAATAAATGGTTTCCGTAGACGTGCATCTAACTCTATTAAATGTTATATAAAATTAATCATACATATTATTATTCATAATTCTAGTATCATTTAGATGCTTAATTTCTCGAGTTTTAAATTGCAGTAAGGCAGCGTTTGATTGAAAACGCAATGTTTGTAGGTTCGATCCTATTCAGGGTAATAAATTAATTTCATATCCTCTACTAAACAAGACGTTGATTACCGCCACTTACCAAGTAAAGTCTCGAATTCGGGTAGAAAGTGATTGGAGGACTGGATTGGAGACACCAGGTCCTCTCTGCCTACTCTGTTATGTGGAAAGAAGTGTGAAGCTTAAAGTGAAAATTAAGAATCAAATAATTGCTCTAATCTATTTATTTCTTTTGCTTCAGGACAATAAGTACAATATTGGCAGTGGTGAACAGTTCGATGATTTGGTAGGCCTCATAGAGCACTTACGTTTATACCCCATGATTGAGAACTCTGGTGACGTTCTAAGACTTCTCCAACCGGTCAGTGGGACGTGCTTACGAGCCAAGGACATACAACAAAGAGTACAGGTTATATAATACTACTATAATAATGTTATTTATTGTGGTTCAAACATCTTAAATTTTGTATTTTGTGTACAAGTAAATACCATTATATAAAGTCTTATGATTAATATCTCTTCTTATTTATTTGGTAAAAAATATCTCTAACCTACAATAAAAATATCTTTTAAGGAAATGGACGAAGTGCGAGTTACAGAAAATTCTGGTTTCGATGGCGAATTTCAAGTAATCAAAATGACAGAAGACATCAACGTTTACACAAACTGTGAGGGGATGAAAGCGCACAACTTAAATAAAAACCGATACAGTAACATATTACCATGTAAGTTATAAAATATTTATATTAAACTACAATGATCTTAAGGACAAGCGCGGCGTTGAGTTCTGCCACTCAACACGCAATGCCTCCAGAATTCGGCAGATAGTGGGGAACTTAGTGTATCAACACTAGGTTCCCTCTGCCTACCCTGCAATGTGCGGGACATAGCGTGAAGCTGATTTGATTTGATTTAATGATCTTATATTTATCTGAAATTGAGTAGTTATAAATAATAAATATATATATATATATATATATATATATATATATATATATATATATATATATATATATATATATATATATATATATATATATATATATATATATATATATATATATATATATATACTAGAAGCTATCGTGGCGCAGTCGCACAAGTGTGTACCTGTAAACGCGACACTTGTGGTTTCGATTCCCACTGGAGAGAACGAATTATTATTTATTGTGTATATTTTCATCTCTTTGCACTGGTAACAAAGTTTCCTCTGCCTTCACTAATATATGCGGGATAAAGCGTGAAGCTGAAAAAGAAAAGTTAAGAAATGTATCTAAACGAGTTTATATCTGATTAAACACTAATCTCCAGATCTGGATCAAATCGATTTTTGAAAATAAAATCAAATGAAATCAATTTCAACACGCTGTATCCTGTTCACGGCAGGGTAGGTAGAGGGAACCTAGTGTTAATACACGCGGTTCTCACTTTACTGTATTGGATAGTCCATTTCTCGAGAAAGGCTTTTAGGCTTTATTAAATAACATTAATTATTTTGATGATGATGTATTATCTCGTTACATAAACTATTTTTACTTGAATGTAGTCGTTTCTCCATTTTTTCATTGTATTTTTTATCTTTATGTATCACCCGCGTTTCGCAATCGGCCGATGAAGTGATAAGTGACGACTGTAATATCGCCTACGAAACGATGTTACAGCGTAGGCTCCATACTTTAAACAGTTATGTATTTTATAACATAATTAGGTACTCAATTTCGTTAAGATAAATGAGAAGATATGATAAATATCAAATTGAACTAAAACATAATGCTAAGTACTGCTTTTTGTAGTAAAAACCGCGTAAGTGCGGGTTGGTCTCGCCAATCGTGGGTTCTGTACCAGTTTTATGATTGCAGATCAATGAGAAGGTGGCTTGTAAATGTTTACAAGCTATAGACAAACGACAATGTAGATAGACAGCCAGACAGGCAGACAACAAAGTGATCCTATAAAGGTTCCATTTTTTCTTTTGTCAAAAAAAAGTAATTGTCAAACATAGCTGTGTAAGTGGACAAAAAACATGACATTTAACTTAATAATCTCTAACTATTGAGCTAACAGTCAAAATACACAAAAAAAAAACTAAAAATAAAACAAAAATTAAAAATATTAAATTTTAACTACAACATAATAAAGTACAGTCAAAATTAAAGACAAACAAAGGGCTAGATTACCGGTGAAACTGTTTAGACGCGTGCGCGTGCGCATGCATGTCATAATGTATATACCTACCAACCTACTATTGATCAATATTTAATCATCACTTTCTGCATTTATACACACTTTGTTTATATAGAACCCACACAAAAACTTGAGCGTGGCTCTTTAAAATTTATTGTGTTAACAAATATTATTTAACTATTGTTTGTTTTTTATTCTAAATGTATGTAATTAGTTAACTTCCGTAC
>DWMY01000067.1:0-57223 GCA_018249775.1 Heliconius hecalesia formosus
AAAGGAATATTACTTTTTACTGGTCTCAAGAATTGGCTCACTTTCTTGTTAGGCTTGAATATGGTTTTTATGGAAGCTCTTCTTAAGATGTTGCCAATCCTGTCTGTAACTCCCTTCACATATGGTATAAGTACCGGCTGTCTCTCTACTGTGGGTGGCTTGTTGGTCTTCTGACAACGCTGGCGGGGAACTGGCAGCTTGTTCTGATGAAGGGTATTCTTCACCTGGCGAAGCTTAACTGCTTTTTCAAATTGAAAAAATCTTTTCATATTGCATAGTCCGTTTATCAAGGAAGGCTATGGACTATTACATTAATCGTTACGATGTAATCCACTGTACCCCGCTGTCAAAAGTACCAAAGTGCACTTCTATCATATAAAACTTACGAGCACGGGACGACAGCATAAATAATAACTATAGACAATAAGTATATAATAATAGTTTATTAATAATTATACTAAGCATTTTTAGCTTCACGCTGTATCCTACGCATAGCAGGGTAGTAGGAACCATGGAACCTAGTGTTAAGACGTTCCCCACTTTCCACCGAATTCTGGAGGCATTTCGTGTTGAATGGCGGGACTCAACGCCGCGTTAATAGGCAAATGAGTTTAATAATTAAAATCAATCAATATTAATTACTATCGGCGTTTATTGGTGTCTATACGTTATATCACAAAGGCGGAGTAATCCCATTTAATTTGATCCAAGTCTCAATTACGGCCCCAACCATTTCAATATACATATACACATATGCAAACCTGCAATCCGATTTCAGTGTAATCAGTTATAATTGATTTTATGTATATTATACGCTATCTATCGATATCTATATTAAACTTTTGTAATTTAAATAATTTATTAGAAAATATAAGGGAAGAATATTACATTTTTATCCTTAAGTTCATCATGGTGCAGTGTGACTGAGTTTTACTGTAAACGATTGTGTGTTCGATTCCCCATCAGCGAAATAATATATTAAAATTATTAAAATGTCTCGCTTCTGGTAGACGAAGCACGGTATGGATTTTCGCCACTCTACACGAAATGTCTCAAAAGTTGGCCTGTAAGCGTGCTAACACTTGGTTCACCTACGCTGCTGCGCGGGAAAGAGCGTGAAGCTACTAAGAAGGCAAGAGGCAGCGAGCGGCAGTGAAAAATCACTACATTTACACTTTCCACCTGTTAGACTATAATTATATTGATTGATACCAAATAAAATTATAAAAATGCAACTCAAATCAAAATATGACGTGGCGTTCAATCCACTTTTTCAGATTTGCCGAGAACTGGCCACTAATCCTAGCTCTCAACTTTTTGTGAGCTCTCGTATGGGCGATTTTTTTCTAACGTTTGCAAAACGTAAAAAAATTTGCGGGAATATTTTTTTAAACTATTTTCGCTTATCGGGACTTTTAAATCCAGGTTCGCGTCACGCCGTGCGGCTTTACGTTTAAATGGCGTATTGATGTTACTTTTAAAACATTTAAAATATCGATCGTTGAAGCTTCACGTATCTACTACTATGGTAGGATAGTCAAAGAAAACCTAAATTAAGAGGGAATCGAACTCCTAACCACAGTGGCTAGTAAGATACTGCTCCAATGAGACACGATGGTCCCTAGGTACTTTCGGCTATAATATAACAAAGCTAGACAAGTTCAGACCGCAAGGTGAATTGCTATGGGCCATTTCGAGCAGTTGATCTTTGTATCTCTATTACTGTGCAATATACATCATCAATTGGATTACTTTGTTAGTAACTAGTCGTCGCCCGCAATTTTTTCTGAAGAATTTTAGACGTAATATGGAAAATTCCTTTTTTAATACTTATTTATAAAACGTATAGAAATTTGAACGTAGCGGGACTCGAACCCGCGCCTCCTGGAAACCGACAATGTTTTTTATACGTTTTCTAAATAAGTATTTTTCTTTCTTAAGTGTGGAATAAAACTTTAAAAATGTTTTAAAAAAATCCTTTTTTTTTTTTTTTGAAAAATTCTTTCCTAGGACCCTTATTTTTCTCTATCTCTCTAACCAGCTGACATGGAAAATAATTACTTTAAAAATCCAGTACTTTCGTCTGAGCACTACCTGATAATCACTCAGTAATGGAAGAGACATATTATCTTTTAAATATATATGTATATTTTATATAATATGAATACAGTAGAGAGTGCGTGGTAAGAGAGGAGGAGAGACCTTGGTTCACCTTCAAAAACCGTAGTGGAAATTATTAATAATTTTGCAACATTATTATTAATAATAACTGTGTGGTGTGATAAAAATCAATAATAATTTAATTTTTTTTTTTTGATTAAATACCTATTTGACAAATAAACTCAAATCTTAAATGTTTTTTTTTTCACAGAATAATTAATAACAACTACTAAATCAATTTTAAATTATTTTTTACTTTAATCAAATCATAATGTAATTTATCATGTACGAATACTGAATATTTATTTTTTTATAACAGAATATATATTTACTGTCTCAAAGTCATATTTTTGTGATTTTACAAAAACAAAAGTGTTTTTGTGTATTCATTGTATGATAGCATAATTCTGGAGCAACGCCAGACGTCAAGAGATAGTGACTTGGATTTTTAAATGCATCACAGATTAAAATAACTATGAACAAAGGAATTGAGTGTTTTGCTCTTATTAAGAAAAAAAAATGATATCTTGATATATATATAATTGTTTATATCAAGATACATAATTATTTACAATTGTGCTGTATCCTGCCTGTAACTTATTGTTAAGACATTCCATTTTACACAAATCAGAATGGCGGAACTCAAAGCCGTAGTTTGTTTTGTTACCTTTGAATGAGAATCGAATACAATTACATTTATATATTAATTTATTGTACACAACTACAATATTATTGTCTAGAACAACTTGGACTTTGATTAAGAATGTATCTTTTATATGTCATGTTTCTATTAACAGATAGTTGGGTGGTGATAGCTGTGACGGTCAGTTTATCTTATACCGTATACATTACATATTAGACTATAATTTTCAATACATTATTTTTTGTAGAATTAACATTAATATTATAAAAAAATATTATGTTTTCAATACAGATTAATATAAGCAGAATTTTTTATATATACTAAATTAGATAACATGTATACCATTTAGTTTTTATATATCTTCTTTTAATATTTTATATACAGAATTATCAATTTTATACTTCCTAAAATATTTTTTCTTACACTTAATTTTTTTTTTAAAAATACAACTTATAATATGTTTAGTCTTACAAAAAAAACATTTAGTACATATTATTTTTTTTATACTAGCATTCACTAAGCAAAAATACAACATTCGCCACCACTAAATAACACGTAAATACATAAAACAGGCTATCACACAAAGTAAAGCATTCTGTTTAATTTAATTAACAAAGGAATAAATAATTTAATTCATCTCAGCATGCATAAGGAAATCTTATCTGGACCGAATATCAATAAAATTAAGGTTACATTATTTTTTATACTAACAAGAAAGTTATCAAGATTGGTATAGAATACTAAGCACGTTACGTGTTAAAACATGTGTTAACCAACACACACATTCAAATTCAAATAGATAAAACAATAAATAAATATAAATAAACTATTAAGTAGATTAAAAGTTAATCGCAATTCAGCTATAACGTAGTCAGTTCAAAACTCTGACATTGGCCATACAAAAGTGCAAGTAACAACAAGAAGTTGCATGGACGTCAAAAATTCAATCAAAATGATAAACAATCTTACCTCCTCACTTTTCATAACTTCTTTAAATTCACGTTTAATACGTTTAGCTGCGATGTTGGCCATTTTATTTAATTTATATATAATATAATAAAGTTCAGAGATTTTTGAAGAAATGCGGAATAGTGTTTGTCTTGTCCCGCTGACTAGTGCTGCAAACTGAACCACATTTATGACTTAACTGAATGCCTGAACGGGTCAAACGTGAAACGTCGGATTTATCTAAATTTATTATTAATTTTGTATATGGCAAGACATACCAAAGTCAATAATTACTTTAAAGGTATTTAGGTTGAAATGTTAAATTATTTTTTTTTGAACTGTATTGTGAATTTGTGACGTTTTATATTTAGGCATCTAAATATATTAAATGTGATACAATGTAAGTTTTATTTATTTATTTTTTGTATATGGCAACACATATATATATATATATATTTATGAAGATTACAGGCATTTAGGTTTTTATGATGTCTAATTTCATAAATTTTACTTCAGTTATATAATAAAATTCACTTATTTCATTACTTAAAATAAACATTAATGTTTGTTATATATATTATTTTGTATATGGCAGCACAAATGTAAGTCTGTAAAGATGCAAAGTTTCTCAATTTTTATGGCTAATTTAATTTATTTAAATTTTGCTATATAAAGACATTTATTTTTTATTAAAAAAAAAACTAAATAGTAATTAAATATTATATATGTATTATATTTAGCATACAAAATTATATTTAAATGTTCACACTCAAATCACACACTGGTTTTAAACATAATATACCTACTTACAGTGGAGCTTTTTACTAACAAAGAAGAATAATTACTAAATTATTTATTATAATTACTTAGTATATATGTATAACAAAAAAATATTACATTCTTTATTAAGTTACAAATGGGATCGTTTGGAGGATAAAAAAAATGTAAATGGAAGAAGTACACCATAAATATCGTTTTATGTTGTAATGTTACTGAACCTGTAACTTCTGACAAAAACAGGAATAAAACACGGCTTAAATTAAAAATGGATATTAAAAATTAAACATTTTTTACAAATTTCAGTTAAATGTGACAATGTCTGTTAATATAAATAAACAATGCATTTTTGGAAGTAAAATTTTTGTTCAATTAAAATTTCATTGCTTTTCAAAAGGACAATTATAATCTTATTCGTCTCATATTATACAACAGCGTCATTTTGCAGGTAGCTTTGAAAAGGCACTATGTGAATACTGTGACTGATAGTTGTCATAAAAGAAAATATTCTATAATTGTTTCAGTTTGAGGGGGAATAGTAAAAGCTGGTGGTTTGAATTTCAGATTTATTTATATTTTATTAACAAGTAATGCTTTTTAGCGTTAAGCCCGCCTTGTGTATATGCTGTCTCATTTCACTTGTAAAAAATCTTCCATTTCTATTTATTCTGTGCATAACTTTTGTCATTCACCCGACCATTCGTTCCGTTCATTCAATTCTCAAGAGCAATAGACAAAGTAAGTTTAGATACAACACTACTTGCGATCCGCTTAGTTGCTTACTTCAGACCGCACCGTACGTGCTGGAGCTTTATATTATGCTCGCATAAATTGAGATACAAAATTATATTATTCTGAGGCTATTTATCTAATAATTATAACTAAACATCGCTTTAAAATGTCGGTATTTAGACGGTAGCGAGTGAATCATAACGTTAAGTGTTAATATTTTACAGTTATGGCTGGTGATTTTAGAAGTGTAAGGACATTATGCTAATTTATTTCCCATGTTACCGGGGTTCACCTATCTACCTGGCTTCGATAGGTGAGTTATATTTTTATATTGTATTATTATAATAGTAATATGTTATTTCTTGTGTGTAAATCAATTATACTTTAAGTTTTGGGCGCGATGTTTCTTTGTTTCGGCCAAACATAAATAAATTAAAGTAAGGCATCAACGACGGCCCCTTCTTTTCTCCCTTCGATGACGGATATAATGCGTTTATTTACATTCCCGTTCTGTTAGTGAAATTCACTAGTTTTAAACGTTTTTATTTTTATTTTATTTATAATGTGTGGAGTTCTCGTAAACAGTTTGTGTAGAGTTAATATAAATTATTAATATGTTGAGAAATTCGAATCAAAAAAATTTTGCCATTTTTTTAAAAATGACTTTGATTAAATCCTAACAAATATATTTTTTTCATAATATCCAAATTTAAAATCTTACATATAATTTGCTGTTATAGTATTTATTTATTTTCTTTCCTATACATACTTTTTTAAACATTTACTTTACAATATTTTTTAGTATAACACATTATAGTTTATTTTAATTCTTATAGGATAATCTGCAAAATTTGGTTTGTTAATGACCATTTACTTATAATTATTATAAAATAGTTAGCCTTTGTCTGTTGATAAAATTCTTAGTATAAATTACTATTTTTGTGAGTATAAGAGAGTATATTTATTCATCAAAAGTATGACATTTTATAACTGAGACAATGGCAAAAAGAGTACTCTATATTTTAAATGTAAATCAAAAAATAATGTTTAGTAAAAAAAATTACAAAGAGCTCAGATTTTTTGTGGCTAGGGCTTGAGGATTTGCAGGAATTTGTTAGGCAAAGGGAAAAGGCTTTGTAGCACCTGATTACCAAGACATTGGGTTTTGAGTAGCAGATGATAATGTCTAGTGTCATCTAGTCCAGAGGGACCAAATTTAAACTACTTAAATATATACATTCCATTAAGTAAAGATTAAACCTGTGACCATCTCATTTACCATCAGACTTTGTCTCTCTTTGTCAAAATCTTAAACTGATATATATATCAGCTTCACGCTGTATTATTATATTATTATTAATAAAGTGTAGTAAAAGTGTATGTAGACTTTTTGTTTATTTAATTTTTTAGTTATTGTTTAAAATCTATTTAAAAAGTATATTTATAAAAAAGGTTTAGGATCTATTACAAATTCCTATAAAAGAAAAATATTTCAACAAAATTGAATCAAAAAATAGTTACAATTTAGGAGTTATTGGAAAATAAGCATTTTTTTTACAGATTTTTTTATCTTTTCACATAAGATATTCCACATAATACTCATTTGATGTTTTAGACATTACAAAACACTCTTCCATATAAATCATATTATATTAATTACTACCTTTTTCTTGTGACTTTGCCCCCATTGTCAAATTGACTCACCTTTATGTGATTATGACTTGTGATTGACACAAACCACATTCTATTTACTCCTAGTGACCTGAAATTCCTGGAATTCACTTGTTCTTATAAACTATTCAGCTTTTATTGTAGGTTTAAATTATTAATTCATGCTATAAATAAACTGTCTAGTTAAAATAAAAACATATTTTAATATGTCTGTTTAATCACAGTGACCATTGAGTTTAATATGTTAGTAAGTTTAATGATATGTATAAGCTAAAGCATGAAGAGTTTTGGCACTTGTTTCTGTGTACAGTTGCTTCTTTTGAAGAGGGTTTATACTAATGTCACAAACCATAAGAGCTGCCTGCGAAGCACCTCAATCCATGCAAACGTTTTTTTGACTAATATATATAATAAAAACTAAACTAATAATTATAAAACTGAAGAGTTTGTTTAGTTGAATGTGTTAATTTAAATATAATTGTATTATGCACTTGACTATTCTTTGTGATAATAGTGGTCTAATTTAATAAAGTATATTTTGATTTGATTTGAAGTTGTTTTAAATGAAAAACTATTTTTGTGTTGGACAATCAATTTGTTGATTAAGGCTACAATATGCTATATTACATCACATTGTTGTTTAACTGCGGTCAGAAGTATTACAAGTTCTAATCATGTGTCATATACACCAAGTATTTAGTTCCATTTGACCATGTTGGCAAAGTAAAAGCTAGTACCCTTTTTTTAGCTTTAGACTGAATCCCTCACGTAGGGTAGACCAAGGGAATCTAGGAACCTAGTGCTAAGAAACCCGCTTTCCGCCGAAATCTGGAGGCATTGCGCGTTGAGTGGCGGAAATCAACGCTGCGCTGTACCTCGTCATCAGGGCGAGGAAATGAAAAAAATAAATATATAATTTCCTCAAATGGCTTGTGCCCCTGCGCTAACATAGTTAAATAGATGATAAAATTACGTACATCTGTGATGCAACTTTAGCCAGTTAAATACGTTATCAACTATTAAATTGTGTGAATTGAGGACAGTACGTAGTGCTGGTTTAAATCAATTATATATTGATATGTAATAGGTTAAATCAATTGATCTTAAACTTAGTGTTGATTTGATTTATTAACTTAGTACTATAATGTTTTGTTACTTAGGTGGTCATTACATATGGTGGTCATACATTTACTGTATCAGGCCAGTCGTGGCGCAAGGGCACAACAAGCGTACGATTGCAAACGCGACAGCTTATGGGTTCGGTTCCTACTCGTGAACACGTAATGCTTCCGGTATTCGGCAGAAAGTGGGAAACGAAATTGTCTTAATAGAGTGTCTTAATCCTAGGTTCCCAGGTCCCCTTTGCCAACTTGCTATGTGCAAGATACAGTGTGCATGTAAGAAAAAAAATATTTCCTTGATCTGGTAGACAAAGCGATGCATTGAATTTTATCGCTGAACACGCAAATGTCTCAATAATTGGGCGGAAAGTTGGGAACGGAGTATCTTAAGCTTCATAGTTAGTTCTCACTGCCTGTCCCGCTGTTAATAATTTAAATAAAATCATTCTCCCGAGTGGAGGATCGAACCCACAACCATTGGGCTTACAGTGCGTCACGACTGTCTCAAAATACTGAATATAAGATTACCTTTTAAATCAAGTCTAATGGGAAGTCATTCAGAGTTGTGACACATTCTTAGTGCCCGTCGTAATTCTGACCGCAGGTGAAGTGGGTTTCATTGAAACTATTAACGTCATGTAATATAACCTCTTGTCTTCCTAGATGAATAGAATTCGAATCAGTAATTCCTAAGATGAGCGCAGTCAACCGAACAAACTCTTCAGTTTTAAAATATTGGTAGAGTTATATATATACATATATTTATTTATTTCAAAAGTCGCGTTTCGGCAGTTGCAGGAATTGTAAGTGAGCAAATTTTAAATGAAATAATTAAATAAGAAAATAAATTTAAGATTTTCCAAAAAAAAACAATATTAATGTTACTTATTTAGAAAACGTATAAAAATTTGAACGCAGCGGGACTCGAAACTGCGCCTCCTGGAAACCGACCAGGCCCTCTGACCACTAAGCCATGCATTCTCGCCAAGCTACGTCGAATTTTTTATAAGCTTGTTACAACTTATTTATGTTGTTAGCATTTCTGTAGGGAGATTTTTACAAATTTCCGCTACCGAAAGATAATTATAAAGAATTACCGTTTGGCAAGAGAGAAACTATTTTTGAAATATTTTTTAACTTTTTTAAAGTGTTATTCCACACTTAGGAAAGAAAAATACTTATTTAGAAAACGTATAAAAATTTGAAATCAATCAATCAATCTGGTAAGATTCCAGCGACGGTCGTATATTTTTTGCCACGTAATTGACCATTGAATCTGCTCTATTTCCATGCTCCAGTACGTACTTGGTACTAAACAGGTCGCCGCTAAACAGATCTTATAGCGGGTTCGTTGGAAAGATAGCACTCCACGAAAGTGGAAATAGCTACTGTGATGCCAATTTAGGTAAACTAGATACCAAATATGAGAGAAGTAACTGGATTTTGCTTTTATATGTTTTGTTGTTGTTGTTGTTATTATATAAATTTGAGGCCGTCTTGGCGCAGTGGCACAGCGTCCGGCTGTAATGGCAATGATTGTGTGTTCGATTTTCAGTCGGGGAAATGAATTATTTCCATTTTCTTAGCTTGAGCAAAACTACGAAGAGCAGCGTAGGTACTATACGGGAATATAATATATATTTTTTCCTGCACTCATTTGCCGACATGGATACGGAAGGTAGGCCAACGGAACCTGGGGACTTAGTGTTAAGACACTTCGTTCCCATAAATGAACATCATATCCAAACTTTCCGCCCAGGCATACCGGAGGCACTAGGTATTACTGAGTGGCGGAAATCAACGCACTTTGCCTCTTTAACAGACCGAGGATATAAAAATATTAAATATTTTTTTTCTCTCGAGTGGGAATCGAACTGACATCTGTCGCGCTAGCAGTCGCACTCTTGTGCCGCATTTCTGAAAAATTATATACCTAACATAACAATAGTAATAAGTTCTTTGATTTTCACGATTATTACACATTTTAAATAAAACTATTTTAACCGGATTAATCGCGTATATTTTGTATGTTTACGGGTAGACTACTCACTACCCGTGACCACGGACTACTGCAAAGTGTTCGAAACGTCGGGTGTGAGCCAAAACTTCACAATATGGACATATCGTGAGTGTCTTAACACTAAGTTCACTCTGCCTATTTTGAAAAAAAAAATAGATTTACAGTTTTTTTTTAAATAATAATACATATTATTTTGTGATTTTTCTTATAAATCGAAATAGCATCCGTTATCCTCACGCTCTCGACGAAGTTTCGATTGTACGATTTAAAACTTTTGCATATACTTACTATTATAAAGAAATAAAATTCCCCAGTTAGGTATTTCGACGACTTCTTAACTGACTCCGACTGCCTCTAACAATTCTTGAGTTGGTCTACTTTTGCCAGTTTACTATAAAGTTGAGAGTCTATGGTACAGATGAGGATTTTATGTAGGGGTGTCAAGAGGACATGACGCTGTCGCAGCGTTCTTGGGCGACTGGTTTGGTTTCCACTTGCGGTTTATTTAAACGATAACATTTATGTATAGATTTATTAAATAATCTATTGATATTGAAAAGAGTCAGTTGAGTTTGATGCTACGTGTGTGAGTGACATGTTAATTCGACGATTCAAAAGTGCTTATATATATATACCTGCTGCCTTTAAAACGTACAAGAAGGACCAATGAAGTAGGCTATCTTTTTATAACACTTGTAGGGATTTTACGATGTAAAATTTAAAATCCCATTTTTCCCGTTTCTGTGGAAATTAATGTTTCCTCTCACTTTTTAACCTTACCTACATTCCAGGTATTGTTTGTTCTGACTGAGGGTATTTGATGATGCAAGATATACATAAAAGGCTAAAAAAGATCCTTATCTTTTTTTTAACCATGTTGAACTGTTCTAGATTTAATAAAGTCAGTCATATTTCATTGTAGGACAATCCATTGTCACCGTCGCGCTGCACTCAAATACCTGTTGACCTGAAATTATAATCTTACTACAAGATTACGCCGGGGACTGCGGTTTTAGCGGAGTCGACCGTTTTATTCTCTGTATTAGCTCAAGATTTCATTTTAGTTCCGTTACTATTATTCAGGCCAGTAGTGGCGCAGCGGCACAAGGTGTGACTGTAAATCGACTGGTTGTGGGTTCGATCCCCACTCGAGGAGATGAAATATTTACTTAAATTTATATTTCCATTTCTTCGCTCTGGTGTCGAGGCAAAGCGCGGCGTTGAGTTCTGCCACTCAACACGCAATGCCTACAGAATTCGGCAGAAAGTGGGGAACGGAGTGTCTTCACACTAGGTTCCCTCTGCCTACCCTGCTGTGTGCGGGATACAGCGTGAAGCTAATTTATTTATTTAATTTAAATTATTTACTATTATTCAGGCTGTATCCTGCATAGCGGGATAGGCCGAAGAAACGTAATGTTAAGACACTCCGTTCCTATATTTTGTTTTGAGTAGCGGTAGGCAGTGCTGCAGTTTGTCAGCTAGGGCGTAAAATTAGGAAACATTCTAATACAATCATTCCCCCGAATGGGAATCAAAGCCATAACCCTCGCTCTTACAGTCACAGACTCTTCGATTCGATTTCTAATGGTTTTAGGTTATTAAATTTCTGTCTTTTTTTTAGGATTAATCTTACTAACTTAACTACTATTCATTTAGTATAAAAATATCAATTTTACTTTTGTTAAGTTATTTTTTTCTAAAACTATCTTGTTTACTTACTAATAAAACCTTTTAGAGCTTTAGAGCTCAAGACATATTATGTCACTTAGCATCGCAAGCCGTAGCATATATGAAAAATGTTCAAAGCAAGCCTGCCTTGTCTTTCCCGGAGACACGTTAGTCGTTGTTATATAGTTAGTTAAACTTAAATTTTGAATTTGTATATAGCTTTTCTCGATAAATGGATTACCCAATATAATTCGCCTCGTATTTCCCTAAAATTAGAGCGTTCAATTAAACATACACATTAGCTTTATAATATTAGTATAAATAACTTTTGCCGTCCTTTTTGTTATTTTTTTTTCACAGAATACATACAGATATGTCCTTTTTACACACAAAACAATAGGAATTAACAAAAGACAACTTCGTTTTCTTTAATATTATAATTATATTGTTGATTTTTGTGTAGTTTAAAAATCTTATTTTAGACACGCAACACAAAACACACAATTTTTTTTTTAGCTAAGCTTTAAGAAACACAGCCAAAGGCTAAACTAGTTTCGTTTTTATAATAAAAAAAAACAACAACAAAAATAAAAAAAAATAAAAGAATACGTTGCATACATTCACCATTGTCAGCTCCCGAGTAGACCTTGAGAAGACGGGGGTTGTTAAAATTCTATTGTCACTACACTTGTCTTTGTTGCTACAAGACAAACGCTAGTGATGTATCAAAATAGTATGTTTACTTTTGCCTTTTATAATATAACTTACTTTTGTCTGCGACTTCCCTTGGTCAAATACTAACTAATAGTAGTAGTAGTAGTAATGGTACCATATTTTTAAGATGGTTTCCAGGAGGCGCGGGTTCGAGTCCCGCTACGTTAAAATTTTTATACGTTTTCTAAATAAGTATTTTTCTAAATAAGTATTAGGCTACCATATCTTAGATAAATGGATTATGCGGCATAAAGATACTTTTCAATTCAAACCAGTTGTTTCTCAGATAAGTGTGTTCGACCGAACAAACTCTTCAGCTTTATAACGTTAGTGTAGAATATAGATATATCTTAGAATTGGATATACCAGTTTAATTATAATAAAAATAGAGGACACAATTGATCACTCAATTCTCAATGGATAGTTTGTACTGGATTATTTTAGTAGGTAGCGGTATACTCGTAGAGCACTGTGTTGAAATATTTAAAATTATTTTGAATATGTGTTTTATATTTTGGTTTGATTGAAAGCTACGAAAATTTAGTGGGAGATATGAAGTAGGTTGGAAGTCCTAAATGATTATCTTGTCTGGCCTAATGGCGAAATGCTACTAGGAGATAAGAGTATTCATTTGTTCGCTTTAGGCATTAGAGTATCTAGATACATCTCTTGTGGGTTCATCTGGACTATAGCTTTGGACAGATATGTTGGTGTAAATGTTGTTTTTTAAAATTTTCAGAGCAAATTTTGTTGTAAGTAAAAATTATGGGATGGGCACGGGCCACCCGGCTTCCCGCCGTCCTACGCCCGTGGCCTTAGGTTACGTTGTGTTAATGTCTTGAGTTTGATATTAGTTAGCTATGTCGACTACTATGTTGCTTACTAAAGCAGCTTCACGTTTCTTCCTTACTTAGCGGGGATAGACAGAAAGAAACTAGTATTAAGACACTCCACACTCCCGGTACATCATAATTTAACATCATCTCTTAGTGCTCCCCTATAACCTAACTGACGTAAGTTATGTTAGGTTAGTTATGCCATTAATTCAACTTTTTAAATCCTGTAGTTCCCTCTGTGCGCTGTCTGTCAATCACTCAGTAACGAAACGGTCTTATAGATTTATATATTTATATCTGATTTTAATATGATAAGGAAGGACTTAGTACCTACGTAAGATTAATTTCGCTATGCATTTAAAATACTTCAGCGTATTCTCTTGCAGCGGTGTCGACTTGGAATGCTATGGCAAAAGTTGTTCGTGTAGGTAACTTGCGACTTGTGCGAGACGATTTTCAATGCGTCCCGAAAGAAATTCAATTTAAGATTTCATACACTTAACTTATGATAAATATAATTGGGTTCTCCCTATTTTGTTCCTCTTTGTTTTGTTTATTTTGAGTGTTTATGGTAGTGAGTTTGATCTCCGGTTTGATATAGTGGGATATAATAACACAATGTGCCGTTGTGTTCCGCGAAGTGTCTCGTATTCGTATAGATTATTGTCTTTATTAGTGGTCAAAACTAGAGATTTCTATACGATCATCGAGTATTTAAATCAGACTAATAGTATACGTGGTGAAGATATGTATACATATAATAAAAAGAAACAAAGTGTCTTAAAACTAAGTAGTAGAGTAAAATTGGCAATGCAGCAGCGTCGTGGCGCAGTGGAAGCGTCTGTCTATCAACATTTTATGGGTTCAATTCCACTCGACGAGAATGGTTTTAAAATGTCTTATATTTCTCCGCGCTGATAGACAAAGACTCTGACGTAAATAATTATTAGGTTTCCTCCGCCTATCATATGCGGGATACACCGTGAAACTTAAAAAAAATATAATACATACTATATGTAGGTATGTATTGTAATGATTAAATATTATTTTATTTGTTTTATTAAATCTCGAACAAAACGTATTTCATAGAGTGGAAATATTTTATGCAGTACATTTTGTATAGAAACGTTTGAGTAGAAAGTTTCGTCGCTATGATATGAATGTTAAATATTTGAACAAATACATAATATATGTAAACGGCAATGGACAAATTGTATGAGAGTTTGATACAACTATTGATGTTGTTGTTTCTAGATATTTTAAAATTAACTAAGTATGGAAAAAAATTGATTGATCTTTAATAGTTGGTAATAAAGAAAAGTCACGTAAAAAGCGTATGGATCCTCCGAAGGGCCATTTGTGAAGAGGTTGATGACAAAGCGTGATAGGCAAGCAGAGACCGTCGCGTTTGACGCTCCGTTCTCATGAAATCTCAATCTCAAAAATGATATCTTTGGAGTTGTCTGAAAAAAATATTTCTGTTCCCTCGCTGTGGCCATTCAACACGCTACGTCTCGAAAATAAGACAGTGTGTGACGTGTATTGACATTAAGTTCCTTTTGCCTACAATAAAATGATCCAGTCATATTGTGACTACCAACCACTAACAATAACTTTATTTGTATCTAAACTGATTATTTATAAAAAAAAGCTTATTTTTTTATTTTACATTTAGTCTCCTAATTTAATAAAGCGGAAGAGTTTGTTTGTTTAAGTTCGCGATACCATATATCTATCTCTTATAAATAAGTCACAATAAAGCATTTTGTGACAAAAAGTAATTGAAAATATCAAGGTGATATTTCAACGTTTTTTATTTGATAAATATATTGAAACTTGCGAGCTAAAGTTATTCCATCATCAAGAAAATTTTAAGAAAATATGCTTTAGGTTTTATAGCATGTAATATGGAAAGTATACTTTTTAAAATAATTCAACCTACCGTTTATGGCCGCAAGCACGAGTCCTGCGGGGGGTGCCGATTTCGTCCTCGCAAACAGCCATGTAGTGCACTTTCTCAATTTTTTTTTATGTTTAGTTCATAACAAAATATTTATATGGTATACGGGTGAAGCCGCGAGTGGGTCGCTAGTCTTTAATAAAGAAAAAACTGTATCTAACACAATAACGTTAATATTCTACTATTTCTTAATGTTATTATTCAATGAAATACCAACGAATACATATTGAGAAGCTTTTTACTTACAAGGCACTCGGAACTTGGACCCCGTGGTTGAATTGAAATTTTAAAAAGGTATAAACTTTAATGTAATCACGACTGGAGCGATCTTAATAGATTCGAGTATTGTAACCGACGTTGAAAGTGATTTACTAATAATATAACACAATACTTTATGTAATTATAGAGAGCTTATCTTTCGTTTCGACTTTGACTTGCAAACACACCTGTGCTCCTTTGGTGTTACACGGGGTCGTGGGCGGATCTCTCTCTCTCTCTCTCTCTCACATGTATTTTGTAGTCTATATATCACAAGTAATTTCCACAAAAAAGCTTAGCAAGGTAGGCTTAAAGGATCCAGTGTTACGAAATTTCGTACCCACATTCCGCTCAATTTTCGAGAAAATGCTAGCGGAACTCAACGCTGCACTTTATCTACCAGAGCGGGGACATTTTCATATAATTTTTACGTCAAATGTTAGTAACTGACAACAGTTTCCTTTTAGAATTTGGTTGAAAATAAACATAGCATATAGAACATTTCTGTAATTAAAATAGCCACATTTCAAGTCGCGTTCCTTTCTAAACTTCCGATCGCGGTGTACTCTCTCGTTTTGAGCATGATAACACATAATACGTTTTAACAAAGTATCATACAGGCGGAAGGGAGATGACGGTGTATAAATCACACGGCCATATCTTTCCCAAGATCGACGTTCGCAGATTTAAATTATTGAGAAAAATGATATACAAAGCGTTGTTGAGGGTTATGCCTACAGTTTTTTTTTATCTTCACGCTGTATCCCGCTGCTATATAGCTGAGTAGGGAGGGGAAACTTGGTGTTGAGACACTCCGTCTTAAGTTATCGGTGTCTGACCAATAGATCAGTGGGGCTGATCTATCTTAAAAACGTTTGAGTGGTGAAAATGAACTCTGCGCTTTGTCTTGATACCAGAGCTAGCAAAATGAAAATAAACTATTCCCCTTAATGGGAATTCAACCTCCAATCGTCGAGTTTACGCTTTGCTGCTGCGCTACGACGGCCTCAGCTTTCATTTTAAATAAGACAAATACTTAAGTTCTTCTTTGTTCCTGATAAATAATTGTTAAGTACTTGAATCTGCGTGTAGGTAAAAAAAAAACAAATTTCTTTATAAATCACTGAAGGCCATCGTGTCACAGTACTTTAGCGCCCGATTGTAAATGCGATGTATATGGGTTGAATGTCCAATCGAGGAATTATTTTAATTTCCACGCTATGTCTCGAATTCGTACGGCGAACGGAGAAAACAGTGTCTTGACACTACTCTTTAAGCTGCTCACCCTGCTAAGCGGGAAAACTGAAGCGAGAAGTTGTGAAAAAAGCCTACATTTTAATTATTAACGCAAGAATGCCTTAGGAATTGCAGAATTGTTTTCCGTCAAAGGCAGTTAATTTTGAATACGCTTAAATTACAGATCGTAAGGTAGCAAAGAGGATAACAGCGAGAGGCATAACAGAGAGTGGGTGAAACGCACAATACTCAACTACTGTAGTCGCTTAGAGTGAGTCGAATGTATTTTAATTAACATATTTTTTTTGCTATAATTTTGTTGTAGTCAGACCTCAGAGACGACTGGTCGTATGCAGTAAAGAGGATTTTGTTTGTTGATGTTCGCTCCATTGCTATAATGTCTGCCAAGTGTGAGAGTCAGTTGTGATTTCGAATACTAGGTACTTCACAAACCCACTAAAGTTGAGGTTAGTAGTGGCGCAAGAGTACATTTTTGCATGTGATGGTGAATGCGTCAGGTTGTGGGTTCGATTTCTATTTAGAGGGAATAAAAGATTTAATATTTTCATTTCTTCTAAACGCAATTGCCTTTAAAATTCGGCGGAAAATGGTGAATGGAGTGTCCTAATACTAAGCAGTATTATCCTGCTCTGTGCGGGATAAGACGTCAACCTGAACTAACCTGGTTGTCGTCGAACAACGTCAACTTGGCTTGCGTAGACTTTTAAGACGATGTAAAATACAAAATTCTATTTTATTCGTATTACCTAGGTAGGTAATCTTTTCAAATTTCTCAGTCAAATAGTTTCGTCCATTTGTGGTCTGTCAGTCACGCTGTAACGAAAAGGTTTTATATGTATATTATATTGATGTAAATGCCGTTCTTCGGATGCTCAAAAAAATATGTTTTTTGAACCCAAAACTGTCGCGTTCACATCGTCGATGGCGTTTAACTAAGATCAAAGTGTATTATTTAGTTTGTGTCTCCTACAACAACTGGACTATTAGCACAAAGTTTTAAAGAATCAAAGTTCCGTCCGTTCACACAGCGTCACGTCGCAGTGAGATGTGAACTAATGTAGGGGAAAATAAAAGAAAAAAAAGCTACTTTTAATATTTACTTTAGAACGTCGTTTCACGAGCGCATCCGCCTACGTACTCTGTGTAACATGTATGTGTGTATGTATGTTTGTACGTACGTACGAAACTACAAACGTATGTGTGTAAACATTATGGGACCGGCATATTACAAGTGAAAAAGCAGATTAGATATTTTTTTTTATATTTCAAACATGTGAGGCTTTTAGTACAATGAGTGAAAAATGTGGTTTTAAATCATTGTTTTATATACATTTATTTGAATAGATTAGAACGACTACGACTTTATTTTATCATTATTTTTAATTTTTAATAGATAAAAAATAATAAAATAAAGTTTATACAAAATAAAAATCGTTTTTAACGCGTAACAGATCACGGTGAGGCAGTCTAGTGTTAACACATTCTATTCCCCACTTATTAAGACCACCACTACCCAATTATTAAGACACTGCGTATAGAGGGATTCTCTTCGTCTCCCGGCCCTGATCTGAGTAGGAAGTGAATAAATAAAATTGAAATTTAATCATGGCCTCGAGTAAAGACTGATTTAAGGAGTACAAATTAATTTCCTCGCCTTGGTAAAGAAGACAAACCGCGGCGTTGAATATAAACACGAAGATTGCAGGTTCGGATTCCACTCGGCGAAATTAAATATTCAATATTTTAATTTCTTTGCTCTGGTAAAGAGGCAAAAGCGCGTCGGTGAATACAGCGGAATGTGGGGAACAGAGGTGTTTTAATGGGAACGGAGTGACTAAACAATACGTTCCCAGGTTCAATATGGCTTACCCTGATCTATGCAGAATTCAGCGTGAAGCTTAAAAAAAAACAACAAAAATAACATTATTTGATTGACAAGTTTGCTGCGATACCTTTAATTAGATGAATTTGTTTTGAATTACATTTTTCTGTTCATTGAGATGCCAGCACCCTCCTCCCTCTCGGGGAGGGGTGAGCAATGTGATAGTGGAAACCTATTATTGTTCGCCTCCTTTGAATATCTTATTTTGCGTTTTATCATTGCACTTTTCTTCTACCTGGCTGCCTTTCCAGATAAAGTCGGAAAGAAACCATTGAAAGCCCGCTCTGCTGTGGTTTGTGTAGGAATCATTTCAATTTTGAAATGTTATTTCTTTTTTTGTTATTTCTTTTTATATAGTTTTGTTTATTTGTTTTCAATTGGTTAGCTGATAGCTTAGGGTTTAAGTTTAACTCTGGATAAACTTATGCCATCTGTGGTATTGCATATTTGTATATTAGTGGCTTCGTGTCTGATGTTTCTGGAGTTTGTTCTAAGTTAAATAGTTGTTTAAGAAATCAATCTTTACTTCCAGTGCGAAATATTTTTTTTTGCTTCAGACTATACTCCACATAGCAAGACAGACAGGGAGAACCACAACGAAATAAGAACGGAGTGTCTTAACACTACGTTCCAATTATGTCAATTTTCATTCCCCACTTTTCCGCCTTTTTACCAGAGCGAGGAAATGGAAATATAAAATATTCCATTACACCGAGTGGTAAACGAACCTGCAACCTGTCGCGTTTAAAGTAGCACGCTCGTGCCCTAGCGTCACAACCGGCCCCCAGTATACATATTTCATACAGTATATCCGCTTACCGTCGCACCGCGCAGTTTCCCAAACTTATAATTGGCTTTTGCATTTAACACGACAGTAGCTGACCGTCGACTATGGACGATGTACTTGCATATTGAATAATCTATGCCCTCCCAGCCGCTTGCCAGTCTTGGGGTAATGTGGGACAAATTGGTTGATTTCGTATGACTTTAATTATTATTACTAATTATTAAGGCGGTGGTGTAAATAGAGGTGGGTGGTCGTGGTGAGAGATGGTTGGTTGTATGGTTTCAATTATTTTTGGGTCATAGTAGAGTAGAGCGCGCGGCGTGGGGTTCCGTGATTTTATACGAAATGTTTCAAAAACTGGGCGGAGATTGTGGAACGGAGTGTCTTGATACAAGGGGAAAGCGTTGCTGCTATTTTTAATTAATACTTATCATATGTTTAATTTTTTTTTTCGATTTATTTAATTATTATTATTTTTTTTTAATCTTGATAATTATCTATAGCAGAATAATTTATATTTATGTTCTTTATCAACATTTTGCTTTTTTAAAGAGATTGTATGAACGGTAACGCTCCGTTACCGCTCCACATTTCATATGGAGACTATGGTACCAGAGCTGATACTCGTATTTCTTTCTTTCTTCGCGGCGTCAAAATTTTCATCCGTTTTCAAAATACAATTTTTTCTTTCATTGTGTAGCAACTTTAATTTTTTTTGGAATGTCTTAATATTCCATTTTTAGAATAAAAATGGGAATTTATTTTGTGTATTTTAATTATTTATCTGTCACTCGGCACGTCATGTCTCGAATTCGGGCTAAAAGCGGAGAACTAAATCCCTTAAAGTTAGTTTTTTTTTACTGCTGTGCTACGGGCATATGCAGGATAAATCGTAAAACTAAAAAAAAATCTTTCATTTCATCCGTTACATCTACATCACCCGGAAATAGAACCTGCTCTGTCCTCAGCAATAGCTACAATCACATTAAGCCAAACAAGCAACAGTCCTCACTGATTCATATCTATCAAAGTGTATATAGTTTTGTAACTCCTAACGACTCTGGCCACCAGCCACCACTATCCCAACTGCCCTTCTGATAAAGTCGCGAACTCAGATGAATAATCTATGAGAGATTCCGTGTCATTGCTCCGCAGTTTCGGGAGTTGGAGGTACCCTGCTTAAGGTTGGTGTTGTTTAGTCTAATGTAAGCCAACCCTGATATCGAATAATATTCTGTGTGATATATAATGATTATATACTAGACGACCAATTGACGCGTATAATAGGTATATACGCGTTGTCATAATATCGTACGACAACGGAACTCAACGCCGCACTTTGTCTCGACACCAGAGCGAAGAAATCAATGGATAAATTTAAATAAATATTTCATTTCCTCGAATGGGGTTCGCACCCACAACCATCCGCGCTTACAGTGCACTCACTTGTGACGCTGCGCCACGACTAGCCTATGTCTATATTAAAATGTGTATTGCCTAACGTAGTATGGTAGTGTGTGTTATATTTATTTTATTCGTTTAATGTATCTTTTGTGCATTACGTTACTATTCCAGATTTCATACTTCTCTGCCCTTATAGTTTTAGTGTAAAGGTACAAACTTTGTATAAACTTTTTGCTATACTTATATATACTACGTATTAATATATAGATATTTTTTTTAAACAATTTTATAACACTGTACCGTGTATTGTTATAATATAATTCGTGTGGCTGTGGGTTCGATACCCACTCGGGGTAGTGAATTATTAATCTAACGCTTTATTCTGCGTAGCAGAAAAACCTGTTGTTAAACATACTGTTCTCTCTGAAATCGAGGCAATGCGTTTTGAATGGTAGAGGCCAACGTCACACTTTCTCTCGCTGCAGCAAGTAAAGCAAAGTAAGCTCAAAGTAGAGAAAAATAAAAAAAATCATTTCCCCGAGTGGCGGATTGAACCCATAATCATCACAGCACAGATAACAGATTGTATTATCAATTTGTCCGTAATTTTTAAACCAGTTAAATTTTCCTCTCGTCAATGTCGTCGAAAGGAAGAGACCCGAAAGAGATTGGCCGGCCAGGACATTATTAAGTTATTACTTAATATTTATTTCCAGAGCCACTGGATTTAAACTTCTGGTTATTTTAACAATTTGATTGTTTTTCTTATTGCTTTGGGCTTGCATTTTTAGCTTATGAAATTGCGGTGGCTGTGGGTTCGGCTTCATTAGGAGTAAATGAACGTCATTCATGTCCTCTAGGAGCATGAGGTGCTCCCTCGTGCTTTTTACGCGACCATCCCTCAATCTCATCTATACTGTATTCTTGGAGACTACTGTATTCTCTTTTTTTTCTTATCCAAATGGGCGAATAAAACATTTAATACCTTTTAATGGGCCAGAAATGCAAAACATGCATATTACACTATCAGTATCTCTGCCTATCTATCATTACTCAATCAAATATCAAAGGATGTAAATTCAAGTATATATAAAAAAATAACAAGTACTTTTCCTTTTTTTTAGCTTCACGCCTTTATTTAGATTAGGCAGAGGGAACATGGGAATCTAAGTTAAAACGCTCCAGTCCTTTCTTTTCGTCAAATTCTCGAGACAATGTGTGTGTTACGTTGCGAAATTCAACAACGCGCACTTCCTCGTTAGCAGAGCGAAGAATTGAAAATATTAAATATTTCTTTCGGCCGATTGGGAATCGAATCCACAACCATCGCGTTTGCATCGCACACCTGTGCACTTGCGCATTTCAATTATATAATTATCACAAAACAGAAAAAAATATTAATTTAAAAAAAAAACTGTTAAAATAATTGTTTCATACGTATTGAACCGGTAGCCACTTCAGTTTAATTAACGATGGAGGAAAAGCTCAATGTTCACTTTATTGTATATTTTTGTACCTTTAATTATGTATGTATTTTGTGAGGAACTTAAAACTGATCACTCTGTTTTTTTTCTTGCCGTCGAAACAAACATCTTCTTATGTGGCGTAATTCAACGCCGCACGTTGTATAGCTGCACCGGTAAAATTAAAATATTTTAAATATAAACTTGTGCCCGTTGTTGCGCGAGTGTAAACGATATAATTGTGAATTCGATCCCCAGTCGGAGGGCGTGAATTAATTCCCCGCTCCGGTAGACATAGCGTGACGTTGAGTTTCATCTCTCAATACGCAATATCTCGAAAATTGAGTGGAGAGTGGTGAACGGAGTGTCCCGACTCTAGGTTTGACCTACTGGGTAAGCAGGTGTTATGCAGGAAAACAACCGGTTAGCAGCGTGTAGGACTGGCCCATCGAGGCTTCCGTACCAATTTCAGGATGGATGGATGTTAGGTAACAAGAAGTACATTTTAGACGTTATAAAAGTTGACAAACATAAGTTTGCGGGAATATGCACTCATTTTGTATGAAATGAACTACAAATATAAGTGTGTAGTGTAGTGTGAAATACCTATAAATTTTCACTTTTCGCTTTTTTTACTATAAGACGTTGCTTCGTAGCAAATTTCAAGATTCTGAGTTCAGAGAAAGTACCCTGTAGGTTTTGATTCCCTTGAGACTTTCAAAAATTTACGGAAATTTGCGGCATAAACAGCTGTAATTTTTGTTTGCGTTGGCTTAGAAGTTTTATTTCCCAGCTCTAAAGGAACAGTATTTGATATAAATTTCATTTTGACACCTCCACGCGTTCCTGAGAAAAGAGGACTTGACAGACAGACAACAAAATGATCTTATAAGGGTTACGTTTTTTTCCTTTCGAGGTACGGAACCCTAAAAGTAAGGTGTGCAACACGTCATTAATTATTAATGTTCACGTTAATAACGTGATAATTATGATGTATTGATTAAATACAAAGCTATCGTGTGAACCCATTGAGATTGACCTCTGGTTTTAATTAAACTTTTCACAATTAATAGTACAAGTTTTTTTCGTTATTAATAATATTTTTTTGCGTCACGCTGTATCCCGCACACACCATGGTAAACAGAGGATACCTAGTGTTAAGATACTCCGCTCCCCATTTTCCTCTGAATTTTGGAGGCATTGCGTGTTGAATGTCGGAAATCCTCGACACCAGAATGAAAAAACGAAAATATAAAATTTTCATCTCCTCCAGTGGGGAATTGAACCCACATCCTGAAGCTTTCAAAGTCACACGCTTGTGCCGACGTAAAAGCGCGTCGTTAAATTCCGTAATTCAACACGCAATGCCTCAAAATTCGGCGGAGGATAAGAAAAAAAATGTTTCTTTATGGGAAAAAATGTGTCTTAATATTAGGTTCCCAGGTTCCCTCTGCCTATCGGGCTACGTACGGGTTACAATGTGAAGCTAAAAAAACATGAATTTGATCAATATTATTGAAACATCAGTTACAGTCACAACTGCTGATTGTCATAATTACTATGTAGATGTGACGATTAATTTATCCTTACATTAAATGTTTTTTTTTATTTATTTTGATTTTGTTATATATGTGTTTTTCACTTATATCATGCAAGATACTGAGTGAACCTGTATATGTATATACAGTAGGGTACGCACTGCAGGGAGAACCCAATGTTAAGACACTCCATCCTACACATTCTCGCTCGAATTCGAGACATCGTGTGGCATGATGCGGAACTCTACGCCGCATTTTGTCAGGAAAATAAATATTAACGAATTTTAAATATGGATTTATTATTTATCTATTTCTATATATATATATATATATATATATATATATATATATATATGTGTGATTTATTTATTCTATTACTTGGTCTGAAGCGGCTCTAGAAGAGTCCGCCATAAAGTTTTAATCATGAGTTTTAAATTATTTAATCTGTATTTTTTATTATTAATTTTTCATTTCTTCTTTTTAATGTAGGAACAAACACGTAAGCAACATTATTATAGCAAACGTATCATATCATATTTTTACGAAGAAAGAAGTTGAAGAGTAAAAGTGCTAATTTGAAGTAAAGACCCTATATAGGTATATACAAGTTGTAGAAGTTTCTACAACTGGTAATATAATGGCCACTTTATAATTATTATATATTTCTTAAAAATTCTTGAAATTAATACGATTTTTTTTTGGTAATGTTTGAATGGGGAGGCTTTTTTTTCAACAACAATAAATTATACTGTATTACAATGACAAAAAACCTTTTAGCGTCACTATTTTTTCGATTATGACAAATAAAAAATATCTGATCGATTAATCACTTATATTATTAATAAAATAGAATAATGTCTATAATATAATAATAATAAACAAAATATTCAGAAACAAAAATTATTTATATATGATCAGTAAAATCCTTCGAAGTGGAAATTAAAATTATTTAATAAGCATAGCCTTCCGCACTCTGCGTCAGTACAACGCGGTAGCTTTGCTTGGCAACATCGAGATTGACGGACGTTCCGTTTTTACTAACTGATAACGTTTTTTGTGTATGTTTATTATGTAGAATAATTTAAATTATAATTAATATTTAAATTTAATATCGTATTTGTATATTTAATCGTTTTTTTTTTGGTTTTTTTTAATTTTGTTACGAAATTTATATGGTGACACCAGTTGCTTCTGTTTTGAATTCGGTCGGTTAGAAGTGCGAGATTAAGCAATTTAGTTTTTTTTTAATTCGTTAATTGCTTTTGTTTTTTATATTTATTTTTACAATTTAGTGTGTGTGTTTTTTTTAAAATTATGGTGTGTTTCGTAGATTCGGTGTTAGAGGAGCGATGGTGAAGTGAGGCGGCGAGATGGTGCCTTGTGTGGTAGCTCTGCTGCTACTTGCCAGAGTGCTGCGGATCAACGCCTTGGACATATGTAAGTATTTTAACTCTAAAAAAAGTATTTTTTATTACTTCCCGGCCGTCCCGCCGTTTGTCGTACGCGTATTATGTGACCAGGCTTCGCCAAGGTACGCAACACGGATAGGATTAAAAGTATCCTATGCGCTAATCCAGGATCTAGTCTGCCTGTAAACTGAATGTTATTCAAAGGAATTATTTATTTGGCTCTAAATAATACCTTCTAGTTTCCAACTAACGTTTGTGATATTATTACTGGAATTTCACAATTTACCATCTAAGGAATTATTAATAGGCGAATTTTGTTGATAAATGTTGTATAAGGTGGGGTCCAAATAATTCTCGAGGCTCATCTCGGATCCCAAATTTCATCGTCACTCGCACACTCCAGGCTGTTTTTCAATGGCTTTTCTTCGTTACGACCTAGTTTTCCGTCATCTTTTCATAATGGATCGGAAATAACGCATTCATAAAGAGCTTTATGATTTTTTTTTTTTTTTTGGAACAGAAGTGGAAATGTTTTTTTAAATGTACCAAAGTTCTGGATATTGTCTCGGGCTATTGTTGTTGCTTGAGATGTGACGAGTGCCGCGTTCCGTTCCGTTTGGTCGTTGACATATCCAATCCGCCAATATGGGGCTGGAGCTCACGATTTTTTCAATTTACATACGTAGTTAAGTTGCATGCCGTGCTCGAACTTTTGCGTGTTTCCAGCTGACCTGTTTTTAATTTTTGTGTGTAGGTAATTTGTTTTCTAAAAATTTGTTCGAATATTTAAAAGTCTAATAATGTCCTTATGGATGGTGGATAAATACTAAATTAGACGTGTGATTAGAACTATTTGAGTTTTATATTAAGAAAATTTTATTATATTTTTATAGGCACTTATTATAAAAAAATAAAGAGTTTGTTTGTTTAAACGCATTAATCTTCATGGACTATAGGTTCGAATTGGAAAGCTCTTTTTGCGTTTGAAAGTCTACTTATTGAAAAAGGCTATAAATAATATTATATAAAATTTATGGTTTTGATGTAACCCAATGTTCATACGTACAGAGTACCTCGGGCCCTTAGAATATATCATATAATACTTTAGTTACTTATTTTATGGGGGCGAAGCCGTAGGTGAAAGTAACTTATTTATACTACGGAAATGCATTTTTATGCACATTTCATAGTAAACAATTTAGGTAATTTGTTGTATAATACTATTAAAGACAACCGTGGCACAGTTTTACAAGCGTATGACTGTAAACACGACAGGTTGTGGGTTCGATTCCCACTCGAGCTCCGCCACTTAAAACTCAATGCCTTCAGAATTCGGTGGAACGGAAGTGTTTTAACGGGAAAGGAGTGTCTTAACAGGTTTTCATGTTCCCTCTGCGCACCCTGCTTCGTCAGCGTGTTGTTAAAAAAATTATATTATTAAATGTAGCTCTAATTAAACATCTTTTTGCAAGCTTAAACAGTGAAACACGGTTTGTCCATCCCGCTGTGTGCATGAGGCGGCCACTTCAATTTACAATGTATATTAATAACTATTGTGTCTATTTGAATCATATTAAATCTTTTTTTTTAGATATTTTTAAAGTGTTATTCCACACTTAGGATACTAAATAAGTACACATCAAAACTACTTGTTATCGTAAGATTGTTGTCATTGCGGGGCTTTATAGGTCTGGGTTCAAATTTAGCTCACAATGTATTTTTCCTGCTGATAAAGTTTTCAGAAAATAGGATAATCTATAAAAAAAAAATGTAATATCTGACATTGACACTAACTATGCAGAAAAAAGCGTGAAAGATATAATAAATAAAATCCATCTCGATAAACCGATATATAAAGGATAAAGAGCTGACAACTTCTGAAGGAATATAGAGCGCTCTGAGATAGTTCATTGTTCGCGTGACAGATAGAAATTGTCGTTTGATTGGTGTTCAGGTGCACCCGCCAGCTTGCGAGTTTTATTTTTCACGCTATATCCCGCATACAGCAGGGTAGGCGGAGGGATAATTTCCCTCTAACCTGCTCTGTTTTTTTTGTTTGGAGAATGTCGGCGTCGGCCGTGTACCTATAGCATAGTGTTGATAGAAATTGGATCACCGAACGGTTTCTAGTTTATAGGAAGTCTTCAAAATTGATTTCGACCAACTTTATTGCTTTACTAGATTTCGCTTGCGGTTTCGCCAGTATAGTCCAGTCGTAATAACTAAGAGTTTTTGTATGACACATGACACATTGTAAGTGCCGGAGAAAAAATATTGCGGGTTACATCGAAACTCTTAACATAAAGAAATATAAGCCTTTCTCAATTAATTGATTATTAAAAACACAAAATATTTTTTTAAAATCGGACCAGCAGTTTCTGAGATTAGTGCGTTAGACCAAACACATACTTCAACTACATAATATAAGTATGGATAGGTTTTGTTTTTATTTTTAATTCAATAGTGATTTTGTGAAACGTTTGAATTGGTCTCTCGATTAAGGAGCATGGCTACACAGATTTACACCGTGATTGGCTGGGCCCTGCCGAGGGAAGTTGTTAGTGATAAATTACAATTTTTCTAATAGGAAATAGAATTTTAACTCGGTGAAATTGAATTGAAAATTGATTTCTTTTGCGGTTTGTGTTTTTTTATTGGTAAACCTTAAATATCGAATGAAACAATTATATTTATTTGTCTATTTATTATAACTATCCGCGGGTTGAATTTCACCATGCAATACGCTGCGACTCTAAAATAAGTTTAAACTGAGAAGCAGAGATGCTACGTTTTAAATTGATGATTTTGAAAATTGAAAAGACAAATAAACATACTGTATAAAAACTAAAAAGAAAAAATAAACAAGCATAAAAGTTTATTATATAAATAGAATAATGAATACTTACATAAAATAAAAAAAAAGCTGAAAGGCCTTAAAACCATTTTGATTACCTATTAAATGATACTCCGCTTGGCATAGTTTATCGATTTTTATTTAAATCGATGATTTTGAAAAATGAAAAGATAAATGAACATACTGTATAAAACTAAAAAGAAAAAATAAACAAGCATAAAAGTTTATTATATAAATAGAAAAATGAAAACTTACGTAAAATAACAAAAATGCTGAAAGGCCTTAAAACAATTTTGATTACCTATTGAACAATACTGCGCTTGACATAGTTCGTCGCTCTTTTTCATTTTAACAATATGGCGTCTGGGTGTCGATGTGATGAATTTTTATTACTGTCATGTGATTAGTGACAATCAAGAGATAAAGGCGATTGAAGTAAGAATCTTCAGCAAGTTCGTTTAGTCTTTACTGAATCATATTGGAACAAACGTACACACATACTAATGAACACATTACCTTTCTTTACCTCGCGCAGTCGGGTAAAGAACAAATTTAAGACTGTGTATAATCAATTGTATCAACAAATTTTGAGTTATTTTATCGCTTGTCGTATCCCTCGCGTGGTAGACGAAGGGGACGTAAAGATGCGCCCTCCCTTTTGTCAACATAATAAGCTATACTATTTAATAACTAAAATGTAAATTCGATTATGCTTAGATAAGAACTTATTCTTCTATTCTAATATTATGAAATTGAAATTTGTTTGATTGACCGCACTAATATCAGGAACTACTCATTCGAATTGAAATATTGTCTTAGAGTTGGGGGGTAATTTATGAAGGAAATCGAAAGATTAACTCCATGTAATATATATAGGCTATAGGCTGATGATAGTAGTTTCAATTTCTCATCTCTTGTCTCCTCGAAACGATTAACGTTTCGATTTAACCAACTGCACCCGCGGTCAGAGTTACCTCGTCCGCTTAGAACGTCACTATGTGTCAAACGCAACGGTTTAGCTATTTGCATTTGACTGGTGACGGGTGCAAAGCCGTGGGTAAAAGTTAATTACTAATAAGTATAGGTAGTTCTCAACTAGGAAATTTCTTCTTTGTGGCCAGTCATGGCCCTTGTGCCCAAGCGTGCGTCTTATGGTCTTATCACTAGATTCTTAGGTTTTCTCTGCTAGGTGCGGGAAATGGGTTAGTGACTCAACCGTGTTTCATATTTTTTAAGTGATGCTGAGATGAGGCTAATTTGAAGTGTGTAAAAAACTAAGCAGAAAGGCGAGAACAGTGTCTCAACTCTAGGTTCTTAACGGCTTCCTTGCTATCGCATATAGCATATATAATATTTTAGAAATAAAAAAACCTACTTATCATTCGATTGCACAATAATAATGATAACGTCGATATACATAAATATTATATTATGTACTCCCATAAATAATTACTTAAGTAATACGCCTAATAATATACTTAAGCTCGAATGTAGGATCACGTGTTCGAAATTCCCACAGACACGAATTAAATCACCACAGAAAACTTTCCAAATCATTGTTTCACATTATTAGACATATAAGTGACCGTTTTTTGTGTAAATTTATGTTGTGTGACGTTCCTCTTAAACAAAATGCGGCGTTGAGTTCCGCTACATGTTATATGTCTATGATTTAAACGGAAAGTGGATAAATGTGTTAACGTTAGGTTTTTCATTGTCTGATGCAGAACAGCCGTGGGGGTTAAAAATATATATAGCAGGGTGGACAGAGAGCCCAATGTCAGGATACTCCGTTCTCCGCTTTCCGCCCTTAATTAAGACATTACATGGTGCGCGGCGGAATTTAACACCGCGCTTTGTCTTGTAACTAGATAGCTCTTTACAAGATGGACGCCGTCATGAGCTAAAAAATATATGTATATAATAGTATATATTTGTGTTTCGCCACGGTTTCCATATAGGTATTGAAGCATCTTGGGCGCCGTGATGTCGTAACTCGCGGTAACGAAATTGCGACGCCTCGTTTCCGAGTTTCACTTAGTGCTATTCTATTATCACAATCGATGTCTTTAGACGTTTGGCTGAACGTTTAAACAATATGTTTGCTAACTTTGAAGAGTTAATGTAAATTAAATGTTAACTAATATTCGTGATATTCGAAGTTGTAACAAGCGTATAAAAATTTCGACGTAGCTTGGCGAGAATGCATGGCTTAGTGGTTAGAGCGCCTGGTCGGTTTCCAGGAGGCGCGGGTTCGAGTCCCGCTGCGTTCAAATTTTTATACGTTTTCTAAATAAATAATAAATCTTGCAAGAACAGAAAATTTGAAAGCTTTCGTTGTTTTCTATGTTAGAAAAATATAATTGCGCTGCATACATGTATTAGAACACATACGCAATTACGTTTATTATATTTCTATAACATAATAAACTGAATCACATGGACGAAGTCGCATGCGGGTCACTACTTTATAATAAACTAGCGAGAATTAGCGTTTCTAGAGATATTTTCTAAGTACAGCTTAGGTTTAAACAGATATGTTCATGTAAATGTTGTTTTTCTTAATTTTTCGT
Organism: Heliconius hecalesia formosus; assembly: GCA_018249775.1. NCBI lineage: Eukaryota > Metazoa > Arthropoda > Insecta > Lepidoptera > Nymphalidae > Heliconius > Heliconius hecalesia. Next base: position 30,679 of record DWMY01000067.1, read on the forward strand.
GGCAAATTTTGTTCGGGGCAAGTAAAATTTTTGGGGTGGGCACCTAACTATTCTGGGGTGGACACAGAAAAGGTTTTGCGTGAAAGTGGAACATTTATCCATCTTCAAACTTTTCCCCCTATAATATTAGCAGGATAGATACTATACTATACATATCTGTACAAATTTCTTCTGTTCTATAGGATCTGCGCTTTGATAGCAACAACTATCTTAGATTTAAAGTTAATTTTCACCAGATAACAGTAATGGTCCTTTATATGTATTGAGACCAAAATATGAGAACAGAGTGGCGATGAGTTAAATATTCATCTTATAAATCGATTTTAGCATATTTATGATAATTTATTAATTGATTTGAATATATCTAACACAGGCCTTGATGGAGAATTTCTATTTGTAATATTTCGTTTCTTCTGTCCCGTTAAACTTCCAGTACACTTCAATATTATTAGAAAATTGTGCAATATTACTGAAAAGTTTACAATATTTAAAAAAAAATCAAGACGATTTTTACTGGAATAAGATTTTACATATTATTCCTAGATGTGTGAACATAAAAAAAATAAATAAATGAAAACAATCAATTTCACAATCTACTCTGAGAAACCACACGTCTGAGCCAGCACTTATAATGCTTAGGTATTCGATCCCAGTATCAACCTCGCGCACACCGGCACGTATACGACACTGTCGAATGTGTGGAAAACGTGACGCGCCACAGTTTGCACAGCGTATACCTTGGTTATGGGCGACGTATCTTGTTAACATCTAAGCCCTGTTTACTATAGACGCTGTAGTTGACTACAGTTTCGTGAGTTTTACTGTTGGCTTAGGGCTTTGGAGTCCTGTTTTATTACTGAAATATGATATGTTTTAATTGATGGCGTAAATGGCTGTAAATGTGATGGTTGTGGGTTCGATTTCCATGGGGGGGGGGGGCGCATTATTCTCATTTCATCCGCCCGTCTACTCTCCTCCGCTATGGTAATAAAACAAAGTGCTTAGACAGCGAAAAGAAAGAAAGTAATTGATTCCTCCAAGTGAGAATCGAACCCACAACCGTTGCGATTACATTCATACGCTGTGCCGATATATGCCACTTCTTGTATTATAAACTTTAAGAAAATGCCAAGAGGTTTCTTGAATTTTTATAATCATATTCTATTCAATATGATATTATTTATATTAAATAGAACATGTTGAATGCTATCTCCGTGTTGACACCAAAGCTCGGTTAATAGTTGTATACCGGTGGGTACCTATCTTAAATACCAGCTCAACCTTTATGAGGGACTTTAGCCTTTCTAACGTAGTTTAAAGATGCTATTTTTTACTCGTATACGTATGGATAATATATATATATCTATGCTTATTATTGTATTAGATATATATAAAACTATTCCTTGTCCGTTAGTTAGTGTCTCTGCGTGGACTTTATATAGAAGTTCCTTTTTTTTGTTTTCGTAGGAATTTCAGGAAATCCTTGTTTAGAGGCCTGTATTTGAGTAGGGGCGCAAGCGTGAGACTGTAACCGCGACAGGTTTCGGTTTCCGCTCCCACTCGAAAAATATTATATTTTTTATTTTCTTCGCTCTGGTAACGAAGCAAACCGCCACTTTGAGTTCTTCCATCTAACACGCAATTCCCCAGAATTCGACGGAAAGTGGAGAATGAATGAAGTGTCTAAGTGGGAGTGGAGTGTCTTATCAATAGATTTCCAGTCCCTCTGTCTATTCCACTGTGTGTGAAATACAGTGTGGAGCTCGAAAAAAAACCTTCAGTGTTCCCCTATTCTTCTCAAGGAACCTACGTATAAAATTATTCATACGTTGTCTGTCAGTCAATTTTATTCCTACCCATATTTTATTTACTAATGTTGCTAAATTTTTTTTTTTGTTTTTTTATCATCAAAATATTTAAAAAATTCTTGAGGTTTTGAATTCCGCCACTCAACGTGAAATGTCTATAACACACGCAATGTCTCAAAAATAAAGATAGTATGCGGGAGTAAACGAAGTGTCCAACACCATGCTCTCATACCTCTGCCTATACAGCCGGATGCGGGATACAAAGTGCAAATTGCGAAATTACGAAACACGCTAATAAGTATAGGTACCTACTATTTATACAGTAGATTACATCCTGAAATGCTACCAGCTACCTCAATATACGTTGCATTCTGCAAGTGAACGCCGCTGACGTTGACGTTGACGCGCTCTTTGCCAACTTTGCTCATATTGCACCCGAGGCTGCCTCGGTGGTAATATTGTTTATATATCCAAAGCTACTTATGAAGGGGTTGTTTTATATGAAATTGTCTTCTAAAATACCTGCGAGATAATTTTAAGCATGTACGGTACGTAAAATCTAGCCGTCGTGGCGCAGTGGTAGCGTCTAAGTGTAAACGCAGCGGTTGTGGGTTAGATTTCTATTCAGGGTAATGATTATTATTTATGTATAATAAATTAAAAATATGTTTATTAAGTTCATTTATATATTTTACGTTGTTATATACAAACAATAACAACAGGCACCAAAAAAGGGTGGACAATAAGTTCCATCTGCTTATTATGCGTCCGATTAGTAGTTTTATTTATAGTATACCTGGCAAAACTCATATCGTAAATATGTTTTTGCTATCCATACTAATATAAGCTAAAAGTGTATTTGGTTGAACGCTATTATCTTAAGAGCTACTGGAGCGAATTGAAAAATTATTTTAGTACTATATACTCCATTTATCGAGAAAGGCTGTATAGTCACATATTAATAGTTTTTAAGACATCGGCTATTTAGAATATGTCAACGGAGCACGCGGGCGAAGCCCCAAAGGTAAAAGCTAGCAATAAATATTAGAGGAATTACCGTGAAGCGTCTGTCCGAAGTTATTAATAAGCCGTTTTGACATTTTTCCTCAATATTAAATGCTACAAAGATATTTTTAAATTGTTTATTGATTTGTTTATATACTTTGAAGAGATTATGTTTTGTATTTGTCTTTGGTCTTATTTCACTCTTTTGAGTCTGTATCGTTGTTTTACGAATTAAATGTGTGGATTTAGATTCTTTTTTACCTTTACTTCACTTCACAAAAAAAATATTTCTTACTTCACTTTATGCTGTATTTCGCAGAAGGAACCTATTTAGAAAGTCCGTTTCCCATTAAGACAATTCCGTTCCCCGCTTTCTGCCGAATTCTGGGGGAATTGCGTGTTGAGTGTCAGAACTCAACGCCGCGCTTTCCCTCTTTACCAGTGTGAAGAAATGAAAATGTTAAATATTGAGTTCGAATCTAATTTAAGGAAATGACCTTGAGTTAAATTTGAACCCACAAACAGTCGCAATTACGGTCACAAAAAAAATAATTTTAAATAAAATATTCTTCAAGTAAGGTATAGGCAGGTACAGATATAGCTAAATAGGTCGTTATAAATAAGTAAGTAGTATTTTTCACATAATAAAATACTAAAAGTAATATATTTTTTTTCTCTAAATATCACCATTTTAAAAGGTCAACCTGGAATCGACAGAAATATAAACATAACCTCACAGTCTCACACAGCATTCACAGGTTGTGTTAATCATGATGGCGGTCGGATCGGCAAAGGGTAACTGACAAAGTTGTATATGAAAAAAAAAACGTAGTAGCCTTATTTTAAAAGTAGCTATAGTACCTACTATTTATATTTGTATTCAACGCCATTCTACTTTAGTGGTATAACTGTAATGTGTGATACCTGCGGATTCGATTCCCAATCAGCGAATTATTTATATCAGTGAGGAAATTAAAGCAAATTAGAGCGAAACGTGGAAAGCGTACTGTCCTTGTAGTGGGTTCTTTTTGTTTTCTGTGACCGATTGTTACCTAAATAACTTATAATAAACTAAAAACCAATATTCATTTGCATAACATTTTTTAATAATATTTTATTTAATTTTGTAAATATGAGAAACTGAGATTACTTGATTTCTTTCTTTGGTTGTAATTAGAACCTCAATAGGTTGTAATTAGAATCTAAATTAGAACCTCCTAAATGCGAATTGAACTGTGCCGCTGCTCTACGACGGCCTCATTACGGATTATAATATTTCGATGAAGTAAACTTAAACGAAAAATATTTTTTTAGTTATTCTTCTTCTATACAACAAGCGATGTTTGTAAATTAATTTCAAACCGTTGATAACTAAGCGTGCTGTACTGTAGACGAGTGAGTCACAACTCCCATGGAGCCGCGTACTGAATTAATGAACGCACTAAAGCCTAGTTTGCATTGTGCCAGTATTTTAGTGGAGTAATAAAGAAGGTACTGCCCTCAAATTGAGGCGCGGGTTCTAGTCCCGCTACGTACAATTTTTTTTTTACGTTTAATATAGTATTTTGTTTATTATAAAAAGCGAACAAATATTTTATGATCCAATAACATTATCTTTTGAAGACAATATCTATATATTGAAAACTAACGTTTCAACCAACTCAATAAAACACTTTGTTGTACCAATAATGTCGCATGCAATACTGTACATTGACATTATATTATATTTTATTTAAATAAAACTAACACAAAATATTAAGGAAAGTTGGTAATATAAATACAATAGTGAAAACTGGCTTTAAATCGATTAGGCCGTTTCTGAGACAAGAGTACACAAACACACAGACAAACCGACGAACTGACAAACAGATAATAATTTTAAAAATTATTGTTTACATTAATAAATGCCCCCAATAGTAGATTTTTTCATATATCTTCCATGTACAGACATCGACGAGTGACAGTTTTTTTTAAACATTTTTAAAGTGTTATTCCACACTTAGGAAAGAAAAATACTTAATTAGAAAACGTATAAAAATTTATATATATTTAACGTAGCAGGACTCAAACCCGCGCCGCCTGGCCTCGCCTCCTGGCTCCTGGTCGGTTTACGCGCCTCCTGGAAACCGACCAGGAGCCAGGAGGCGCGGGTTCGAGTCCTGCTACGTTAAAATTTTTATACGTTGTCTAAATAAGTATGAGTTACAGTTTTTTTTAAATGTATAGATAAATTTATCCGACAAGACGTGACTTCCATCATTATAGAGCACACTTAGTTTTCACTAAGTTGTTTTTAAAAAAAAAGCACTAAAAATTAAACATCACAAAGTACAAGATAAAACTTTTCTTGCCTCATCGTTCTGCAATGAACTTTTATTTGCATTTTTTTTTTACATTTTATCTCAACATCGTGAACCGCGATCACGATCGCCCACCAATGACTTGTCGCCGTTTTCTTTGTTTACTCTGTCATTAGTATGCTGGTTTGGTGGATTTAAATATTTTATTATTTATTTATACTAATAAAAACGCGGCGTTGATTTCCGCTACTCGACACGCTATATGTAGAAAATTGGGCAGAAAATGGGTGAGAGTGTCTAAACATTAGGTTAGGATTAGTAGGAAACTGGTTTCGCAGAGAGCCTCCCCAGCTGTAGCCTTAATACTGCCTGGAGCTAAGAAAATCTTATATCTATTAATAATATAAAGCTGAAGAGTTTGTTTAGTTGAACGCGCTAATCTCAGGAACTAGTGGTTCGAATTATAAAATTATTTTTGTATTTTACAGTCTATTTATTGGGGAAGGTTAATCGTTACGATGTATCTCTCTGTACATGCGCTCAGGACCTCTCGGGCGCTCAAAATGTGTTATGTGTCACCTATGACCCTTAGTTACTTCCCTTTATCTGTATAGGTGCTACAGGTGAATATACCTTAATAACAGTTTTTATTTGAAAGTAAAGAATATCAAAAGTAAATTTATTTGTCACCAAGAAAAGATCTGTTACTGAATGCACGAATGTTGTTGTAATTATAATTTTATTTTTTGATTGCTACTCAAAGTCGAATTCTTCATCGAATTATTTTAATTTTCTTTCTGTGGAAACACGACAAAGATTGACGTTGAGTTCCACCATTCAACGCGCAATGTCTCGAAAATTGAAAGGAATCCGGGGAACGGAGTGTTTTAACTCTAGATTCCCTCTGCCATGCGTAAAAAAGGCGGGAAGCTCATTACTTATCATATCCAGCCACTTTGTTATTACTTAATTTACGATCGGCTGTATAAAATATAGGTATGTTAACAATTATGTTTCTTGTTTGTTATAATGTTTTAATTGTGAAATAGTTTCTATCATGTATTATTAATAGAAAGCTCTCCCAGTGGTACTGTGAGGAACAGGCTACTGATTAAAGCCCTAGACTACTGTAGTTCTGATTAGACCTGCATAGTGATGCAGCGTTGCTCGTGGCCCCAGCCTCTGATTAGCCAGGGCACATTCAAGTAATGATTGATTTGTGACGTACACCTTAATGGTTCAGTGTATGTAGTTACTGTGCACATATGTAACTGCACTGTTGTTAATAGTAGGATCTAGCTTGAGAGATTTTTATTAGAGTAAAAAAGTCTCTTTGATTGGATAGAAATGAGGGCTAAAACCATTTTTTCCATTTTGTGATCATGCGTGTACTTTCAAACAGCTTCCCGCTGAATACCGCAAATAGAGTAAGCAGAGGAACCCCAGTGCTAAGACCCTAGGGTGCCTCGGCATACTGGCCGTCCTCCACACACCGCCCAATTTTTGAAAGGTTTGTATGTTGAGTGGTGGACCTCAATTCTGATCTGATCTACTATAATACTTAATAAGACAAAATTAATATTTTATATGACGTTATTGGAGAGGTCCACAGATGTACACAGTTACATCTAGAAATTACAATATCATTTGATCCGTAAAGCCACTAAGGAACACGCGCCCTCTTTATTTTTGATCGGTCAATACAAGTTGTGCAGGAAGGGGAATCCCCTAATGTAGGGATTAAGGACATCTCCCAAAATTACCAAGACAACCGACACCTGTGATTCGGATTTGTAAGCGACAGAAACGTTTATATAGATTATTGCTATAAATAAATAGATTATAAATTAATTAAATAGATATAGAATATCTGGATGGAAAAAAGACATAATTAGCAAATACAGATTTGTAGCATACAGTTACAGACTTGGTGGAATGGAAACATGGTCGTCTTTCATACTATGCATAGTATAGTCCGTCTAAATGAAATCGTCATCGTTTAATATAGTTAAGAAAGGAGGGCGTCATGGCGCAATTGGATAGGATCTGAATGTAAACGCGATGGTTCTGGGTCCGAGTCCCACTAGAAATTTAATTTGATTTAGTTGATTTAATTCCGCTCTGAAGCACTAACTGTGTGAGTCAGTGATATAAACTCCATTGTCTCATAGATTAAGCGGGAAATGGAGAACGGAGTGTCTCAACACAGGCTGCTTTTTAAATGTGTTTTACATTAATGAAATGGATGGGTTTGTTTGGTTAGACGTGACGTAATCTCGGGAACTAATAAAAATATTTTACATGACGTTACGTCACATCACGTTAATGATTTCTATTCTATAACGCACTGTTCAGATTACCTGCGTCCATATTTACCTTGGGCATGTGGTATTTGTTAAATAGTCTCTTTAGTTATTTTTATATGACGACGCGAGCGAAGCAGGAGGCAACATTAGTCTATGAAAATATTTATTATGCCGCACACAACAGGATAGGTAGAGTGAACCTAGTGTTAAGACACTCCGTTCACTACTTTCCGCTGAATTCTGAGGGCATTGCGTGTTGAGTGGCGGAACTCAACGCCGATTTTGACTTGACACCCAGAGCCAGGAAATATAAATTTAAATAAATATTTCATTTCCTCGAGTGGGGATAGAACTCACAACCAGTCACATTACAGTCACACTTTCTGCCCCTGCACCACAACTGGCCTTTGCTATAAGTTATTATTATCTGATTTAGATTTTAAAAGTTATTTCTACTTGCGACATTATTATCGCGTACGTGCCCTGTCATCCTCAATTTCGTTTTCGCGGTCCACAAGAAGAATACCAAGTTGTGTTTGTGTTGATAATACAAAACTTACTAATGCCCTCAGTAAGAATACAAGATACACGAATCGTAATTGTTTTATCTTTGTTTTATTATATATTTAATTATTATTAATTTTTTTTTTGGTCTGTCTGTCTATTTGTACGTGATGGTTTGTGGCTTCAGGTTTCATTTAGAAGTTTCTTTGTACATATTTAACTTCCCCTAGATTTCATTTGATAAAGTGTTGTGATGACCTTTCCAGCTCTTGGATCTTAAATTATTAGATAGTGGAGTGATATATCAAAGTCCGTTCCGTTCCGTTTTCTCCGTGTAAAAATATTGAAAAAAAAAATAAAATATTTGTAACATTTAATGGGTTGGGAAACCGTCCAAGTGACTAAGTAATTCAGTTTGTTGGTCGGTCTGACCACTATGCCATACTTTCAACGTAAACAGAGATGCTAACAACATAAATAAATTGTAACAAGCTATGATCATTTCAATGCAGCTGGATAAGAACGTATAACTTAGTGGTTAGATCGCTTGGACTAGAAACTCAGATTCGAGTTCCGTTATGTTCCAATTTCATTGAAATTCGTTTTCTGAACTCCAAGAATAATTAAGTTTGTCTCTCATTAAGAGATATCCCACTACACTATCTAGTATACTGCTGTTCTAGTATCTTGTAATATTGTACTTGCTACTACAGCAAGCGACCTAGTATGTAGTTAACATGCGTGTCGATGTGTACAGGCAACGCTTTGACGGCCCTTGTGGTCCTGACGTGACTGAAACGATACGGTCACAGGCGCTCAAAAGCTCTACCATATTGTAATTATGTCGACAAAAGCTTGCTATCTATAAGCATTTCGTTGTGCTATTGTATATTATAAATTTTGTGTGTGAAATTTTGAATGATGTGTTGTGTGAAAGTAAATTAAATTATAAATAAGCACATTGTGCCGCTGATGGGTGTTAAATTAAATTATTTGCCTGCACTCGGTATGTGTACGTCGATCGGCGTTCAAGTGTCAATAAAGACTTATTTATCTCAACGCCGCGTTATGTCTCGCTAATAGAGTGAGGAAATAAAAATGTTAAATATTGCATATCCTCGAGTGGGAATCGGACTCATAATCTATCGCATTTACCCCTGCGCCACGATTGGCTTCGATAAAGTTTTTTTTATTTAACGCAACTACTTTGTTCTACATATGGCTATCACATATTTGGGATAAGATTTATACCGAGTCTTGTTTTTCAGATCTTCGTAGCGCAGCGGCACAGCGTCTGACTGTAGACGTTGACGTTGACGTAGATGTAGACGGTGTTGTGTTCGATATATGGGAATAATCATTTTTTTATTTAGTCGTCCGTCGTCTTAGTGACGCGACAAAGTTGGCTACCACTCAACACACAATATCTCCAATTTCGTGCAGAAAGTGGAGAACATAGTGTCTTAATACTAGGTTATCTTTGCCTCTTGTTTGCGGAATATAGATATCAGGTATGTTCGATGCTGATAAAGCGTTGATGTTAACATTGATCTAATAGTATCCATGTGCGATAAATATCGAATACATTTTTGTAATATCGAGGTGACGATGACACTGGGACTTGATATCGATTAAAAAACATCTACGTTTTCTTGCTAAACATCGATATTTATTGAACATCGATGGATATCAATCATCACTGCTGGCAATTGGAAAACAGCGTCTAAACTCTCTTCACTTCAGTAATTAAATAAAAAAAACCGAGTTCACGAGAGTTTTTTTAATCATCGCAAGTGTTTTTATTTGATTTTATTTAATAATCTTATATATGAAGCCTTTGTATTCTGCACAAGTAGTTTTTGTCACAGCTCTTTTACTTTATACTCGAGAGGTACTTTTTATTTTCTTCTATTGTCAATAAAAATTGTCATGATGGAATGGAATAAACCAATTTCTTTGAGAGACTAACTAAGGTTATTTATTTATATACTAATTTAATGATAATTTTCAAATTATATTTTTACTTAGTAGTATTATTAGTGAATTTTATTTTAATACATATGCCTTTTTAGATGACGGTCAACGATCTTAACTGTTTTAATATCAAATCTAGTTGTTTTATATACACGTTCTCTAAACTACTTAGTGTCTCTATTCTGCGCTTTCAGCCCGCTTTCGAGACATTGCATTTTGACTAGCGGAACTCAACGCCGCGTTTTGACTAATATATGTATTATGTACAAGTAAACTATTTAAAATTGTTACTATTGACTGAAAATAACATATAAATTGCAGTACACGTACGAGTAGTGTACTCAATTCGTTTGTACCGTCTTCTAGTTTTCATACCCATTAGCGTTAAACGCCAGTGGGTAGAACATTTTATAATGGCGTTCCCTTTATATGTGCTGGCTGAGATGATATTAGGGTGCCACACTTTGCCGGCGTCTTGTGTCGTCTCTAACGATCCCGTTTTTTCGTTTTTTGTATGTTCTAATATGTATGGAATTGGTTCTTGTTGTTCTTTTTTTGTTTGGTGGTTGGAAATAGTAGTAGGAGATAGTAGTGATAAGACACTACGTTTTTTTTCTTTGTTATAGCGCGTATATATTAATAGGCGTCCCCGCAACTTTATTTGTATGAACTTTGAGACGCATATTCAGTTTTTTCAGTTCCTACAGGATTTTGCCCTACCTATAGTTATGCTAAAGTTTAATTTTTCAAGTCCAGTAGTTTCGTATTGAGTAAAATTATAAACAAAATAGAAATAATCATACCCCCGATTAAGAATTGAAACTTCAACTATCGCTTATAGCCCCACACTGCCACAAGGGTAATATATAAAAATAAAAAAAAAATAGCAATAAGTGAAAGTGTATTCGTATTCAACACTTTAGTAGCGTGGAACCGTAAAAAACACTATGAAAACTTAATACTCTTCAAGGCAGACCTTTAAGTAATACGGTGCTTTCCAAAGATTGTCAAATTAAAGTTTAACAAGGGATTTGCAGGGTAAATTGGTTTTACTTCCAATTTTTACCGTTAGTTGTTTTATGCACCCGAGCATTTGGTAATTGATGGCATTTATTTTCTTTTTTGGCATTATATTTTAAATCTAAGAAATACACAGCACACAAAAGCGAGAATGCATAAAAAATAAGACAGAGGGAAACTAGTTTTAATACACTACGTTTAATTCTAATTGGTCCGCACCCTTTCCGTCCAGCTTAGAAGACATTTTGTGTAACGTGTAGGAACTCAACGCCGGGTTTTGCCTACCAGAACGGGGCAATGAAAATAATTAAGTATAATTATTTACTGAGGTAAATATACATTTAAGGAAGCATCTATAATGTCTAACTTGTGAGTGACGTTCATTTTATTTTTTTTCTCCGCTTCGGGAATCTATCTAACAGAGGTAATATGTAATTGTTTCCACATATACCTAGTCATGAACTTTCGTTTATTTCATCCGAAATATTGTATATTTCAAAGGAAACTATTCTACTGCCACTCACACGCCAGATACACTTTTGAGGGGAAAATGTGTTAGTTATGTTTTAAAAATATCAATTGCATTAATGACAGATTTTCACAAAGGAACTTTAACTTTGTGCTCGCTTTTTGTCAACACCGTGCGACATGGTGGATATTTTGCTTTGTTAAATTATATTCAAAGCCGTTTCACACACGATGTCAATGATACGTCAAAGAATTTAAAGAATCTTTTAGAATACAGGCAAATAATGAGAAAGGGAGACAGGGCCCAGTGGGTTGTATGGCTGCAAGCATGGTAATTGTTCGATGCCCACTTGGGGGGAATGACTTATTTTTATTTCCTCGCTGGGAAGGTAAAACCTGAGTATACTAAGTTCTGACGCTAAGCTCCCACCTATTTCCCTGCGATGTGCGGATATTTCATTATTTACTATTTTTAGAAGAATTTTTTATTTTTAAACATTTTTAAAGTGTTATTCCACACTTAGGAAAGAAATTTTTATACGTTTTCTCAATAAGTAATTTTTTTATGTTTTTATGATATAGCTAAATTATGCTATAATTAAAAACATTTTAATAATGCTAAAATTAAAAATAATTTTATTATTATTAAAAGATTTATTAATCGTGCATCAGTAGTTTATTGACGTATATAAAAAAATATATGTTTCAAGAGGAAGTTTTAATTATTCATTATTCGTAGACACTTTAAACTCCGTCTAAAAGTGATACTATAGTTGTTCACATTTATAATCATTGAACATGCGGTTTTACCTGAAAACGGGCACTACCACCCACAAATCATCTCTTGATGCGGAGAAGTCCATTAGTCTTCAACAAAAATTGTCCAGTTCGAGTACTTTATTTACATGTACTATAGATGTAACATATGTATTTATATTTATATATTCCCGTATTTTGTAAAAGTTTCACGTTTTTTCTCGTACGGGAAACAGCCGTTTATACAGCATGTTTTTTTAGCTTCACGCTGTATCGATTACCATAAACGATGAAAGTCACTTATTAAACTTGGGTTCTCAGTCTAGTTAGTCAAAGCGTGGCGTTTGGTTCCACAATTTCCAGTTATAGATTTTTTTTATTATATCATCTCCTGCTTTTAAACCGGGTAGGTAGACATTACCTTTGGTAGGCGATTTAATTTGAACTAATAAACGGGATTGTGTTCCGGCATTCAACGAAAATATTCTATTTGCGTGATAAAGCGTGATAGAAGTGATAAAATAATATAAATATAGATTCCAAACTAAACCATCAAATATAACATTCACAATGAATAAATAACCAATAGACAACAAATAACATTAATTTGTTGGACCGCAGTTATCCAACCTGTCCGTCACTGTCAGAGTGCGATTAAATAAAACACGGTGTGACCGCCGCCCGCCGCCCGCCGCCCGGACTCTGGGCTGTCAGAAATGTGCTTGATTACGTGAGAAAGTCATATTTTAGATGTTGTATTGCTTTATTAAAATTTGAGATTGATGCCGACGTGGCTCGGTGGTGGGTACAGCGGCTGGCTGCGAACGCGACGTTTGTGGGTTCGATAATATTTAATATCGCTATATATCGCTCTGGTAACCAAACAAAGCACGGCGTTGAGTTTTGTGATGAATACGCAATGCCTCAACAATTAGGTGGAAAGTGGAGGACGGAACTGTCTGAATGTTAGGTTCCGGGGTTCCCTCTGTCTAACCTGCCATGTGTGGGGTACAGCGTGAAACTAAAAAAAAATCTAAGATAGATAGATGTATATTTGTAGATAGATGCAGTATAGTTTCCGTAGGTTTGTCGGTTTGCCAAATTTTGCTCAAACTCGTGTTCTGCGCCTACTCTACTTAACATGGGGATACTTGAAAAACTAGAAAAGTAAATAAATTTTTATGTAATATATCCCCATACAAAAGTATGATGTCGAATTGATAATTTTGGGAGTAAATTCATTTTTTTCGTATTCGTTAAAAAATTAAGATGTCTGAAACAATGTTCACAAGAATATTGCTTTAGAAATAAAATAAATGCGTTAAGGGATGAAGAGGTGTTTCGTTTTCAATAAGTCCGTTCTAAAATTAGTATAGGTACTCTATATTCTTTTTTTTTAAATTTTCGCTGTATCTTGCATATTAGTATAGGGAACCTAGTGTTATATACTATTATATAAAGTCAAATCAGCTTCACGCTGTATCCCGCACACAGCAGGGTAGGCAGAGGGAACCTAGTGTTAAGACACTCCTTTCCCCACTTTCTGTCGAATTCTGGAGGCATTGCGTGTTGAGTGGCAGAACTCAACGCCGCGCTTGTCCTCGACACCAGAGCGAAGAAATGAAAATATAAATGTATGTAAATATTTTATCTCCTTGAGTGGGGATCGAACCCACAACCAGTCGATTTTACAGTCACACTCTGTGCCCCTGCGCCACGACTGGCCTCTATTGTATACCACTATTAATAAATAATTCCCCACTTTCCCTTTCCGTCCGATTTACGAGACATTGTATGTTGAGTGCCGGAACTTAACGCTGCTCTTTGTCTTGTTACCAGAGTTGAACTGAACTAATTCAGTCCTGCGAGTGGGAATCGAAACCCTAACCGGCGCGCTTACAGTCCGACGACACCCTGTATATGAGGCAGACTCATCGGAGGAATAAGGAACGGTTACTTAGCGTATTCTCTCTGTAACTGAAAGCTTTGAATTGCAAAGCGTAAAGATATCATTTAATATTTTATTGTTTTTGTTCTGGTTTTTATTTGTATTTATCTTCAGCATATTTATAAACAGGTTTTAAATGCCGTCGTGGCGCAGCAGTGCTGCATCTGACTATTAATATGACTACCGTGCGTTTGATTCTCATTCGGAGGAGTGAATTTAATTGAGTCCCAACTATTGAACCGAATTGGCTATCGTTAAGGCACACTGCCACTGCACCACACAACTGTCTGCTGTACAACATGCTTGTATTCTTAAGCAGTCATCTTTGTATTCTGTTTGCTCACAGCTCCAACTGAAGAGAACATCTCTCAGGACTAACCCTGAAGGGATCTTACGTTCAACGAATTGTTCTCAGGAGCCCGACGGGTCTTTTGTCTTTGCGAATGAACGAATGTAGTGTACGAGTACATTGCTTCTCTTTTGTATTTTCCATATGTATGTTTGTCTACAACACACTGCGCTTCGTGTTTTTACTTTCTAAAAACCATGTTAAGTTACAACGGTGGCTTTCTTTCTTTGTGTTTATGTAAAAATTGTTAGAATATTTTTAGGTTTCGTCAATTTTCAATTGTTTTGACAAATTTAACGGAAATCGAGTACCAATACGTAGCTTTCTCTGCCTGCACTCTCCATGATGCTGCGCAACGATATCGTCTAGGTACTGTAGTAGTTATTACCAAAAATCGCATCCATCATATTATTGAACAATTTTCGTGCAGAAAAACTCCCACTGAAAAATGGCAAAGCTCTCTCCAGGACACCGTTCACGCATTAGAGCACATAACGTGTTTATCATTATATTAGACTTTGGACTTGAAATTTTGACTTGAAAATTTTATTTCTGTAGCTATTTGATCTATGGGTGCCTGAGGTTGGTAATAAGAAAAAAATATATATACAAAGATTGTTGTATAATAACTTTAACGTTTGAAGTCCAATAGTTTCGCCTGTGCTTTGTCTATCAGTCACTCAGTATCGGAAGAGTTTTACATGTATAGATATGATTATATATTATGTTCAATAAAAATAAACCTTCTTTCTCTTTATTTTTCATATAGCTTCACGCTGTAAATGTTGAAAATTTAATTTCCTCGAGTGGAAATCGAACCCACAATCTCTCGCGCTTTTACAGACGCTTGTGCCCATGCGCCTTCATAGCTTAGCTGTCTTAAATAAATGTGAAAATATAAAATCATAGTGTTAATTAGTTATACTACATTCTCGTACATACATACATACTTAAATAAAACGGCATATAATAAATAATTCTTTGCACAAAAACTAATGATGTGACAAAGTTCCAAGACTGGCACTTCGTTACAGATTATTTACCGCGATAGCGCGTCTTATGTCTCATGCATACTGATTATATTAAAATAAAATGG
Source organism: Heliconius hecalesia formosus (assembly GCA_018249775.1). Taxonomy (NCBI): domain Eukaryota; kingdom Metazoa; phylum Arthropoda; class Insecta; order Lepidoptera; family Nymphalidae; genus Heliconius; species Heliconius hecalesia. The sequence goes on from DWMY01000067.1 coordinate 46,213, forward strand.
CCGTATGTACCTACTATTTTAGTTGTTTCTAAAGAAGTTTGGTTTCGAATCTTTATTGTGTGCATGTAAGATACTATATATTTAAATATAATTTAGAATTTTTGATAGGATAGCAAGCAGGTGTCAAGGGGTTGTCATGACGCAGCGACAAAGTGTTCGATTTCCACTCAGGGGTAGGTTTTATTTCCATTTAGTCACTCAACACGCAATGTTACGGTAATTTGGGGCGAAATGGAAAACGGAGTGCCTTAACACTAGGCCAATAGAATGCATAGTGCATAGTAAAGATATTAAATAAAAACTCAACAAAACGTAATGTTGGTATATCAACAGCAAACATTTCCACAGATAGTGCTACGGAGGGAAGTCAGGGACCAGGGCAAATTATTAAACTTACAATGAAAATGGCTTAATCGAGTCGACTTAGCTTAACGAGGGGGAAACTAGCCTGCTGTAAATCTGCACTAATAATAAAACATTGGCAGGCGCTGTGAACTTTTGGAAAATCCTTGTCAGTGAAATCCTCCCATCTTGGGTTGGGGGTGGATTAAGAAATGGGTTTTTGCTGGCCGCTGAGTTATTCGGTAGTTTTCGCTAAATCGACTTAGAACTTCGCGGCCTCCACTTAAATTACAATTACTATTGAGAAAATTTTATTGTGAGCTCGATACTGCACAATGGGCGACAACTTTTTTCATTCTTCGATTCACTTCATAAGTTTCTTTCGTTAAGGTTTTATCTGAAAGAATCCGATTTAGGTCGGTGGATGTTTGGATTTTTATCTTTTCACTCGATTTTAGTTTGATGTCATGTTCAAATTCCATGCAAATATACCGGCAGCAACTGGTCGAGGCGAACGCTGGCTCTAGACAACGTTAGCCTTTACAAGGGAAACGAAATAAAACGAGGAATAAAAATATAGCATGAATTCAGTTTTCGGTAATACGAGATAGATAGCTATTCAGAATTTCGACCGGCAGGCTTGTCGTTGATACCTAGGTACGATTTTTTTTTAAATTTCGCGTTGTATCCCGTATAAAGCCGGGTGGGCAGAGTAAACCATGACACTTTGAAACTCTTTTGTCTTGTTATCAGGGCGAAATAATGGAAATAATGTCAGGAATGGAATAAATTCCAGCGAATGAGAATCGAACCCACAACCGTCTCGCTTACAGTCAGACGCTGTGTCGCCGCGCCACTACGGCCTGGCCTTCGTTAAAACGTTTTAGAAAATCGCAATAGCAAATATAGAAACGGTGTTGAAAACCTGGATCGTTGACGCCGCAGCTACTTTCAATGCAAATTGAGCGAGCGGAACCAGTATTGAATTGTTGCCGTACACGTTTGGCCAACCGGCGCCCGCGGACCAGTAGACGCCAATATCTAGCCACTCAAAAATATTCTCATCCAATAAACCTTTTATGAGGTAGCTGCTTATCAGCACCTTTGGATCTTTTCGTGTTCACGGCGGCTCCTGTGTTATAGGGTGTGGTAAGGGTACGTACATCGGAGTAGGTGCTTCTCGTCTATTTTATAAAATTATTGTCTTTTATCCGGATATATGGAAATAACTAAGACTTATGTATGACACAAGATACATTCAAAGTAGTCGAAGTTACTCTGGTCACAGCTATAATACGTTACATCGAGACTATTAGGTTGATGTAATACAGCCTATAGCTTTCCTTGGTAACATAAAATATTTTTTTTATATTAGGAGTTACTACAAACAAACTTTTCAGTTTTATAATATTAATATAGATATAGATATGTTGGATAACGAAACCTAGTGCTGCTTTATAATTTATGAAGTCTCAAAAAATAACAATACTTTTGAAAAAGGTAAGGTCTTATAATGGATAGCGATCTATAATCGTTGTGTTGTCTATGCAATCTGTCACTAGCCACTACCAAACTGAGCCACGACGGTAGGAAATGGAAAATAATGATGAATTTATACTTTTAATCACCGCTTTCACAGTACAATACTTGTCTAATTAAATTGTTATTTATAGATAACTAATCACTAATCAATATAAAATTTATCAATTTGATGTGTTCAAACGAACACGCTAATCTCAAGAATTACTGATACGAACTCGAAAATTCCTTTAAAGTTGTACAGTCAATACTATTTATCGAAGAAGGCTATAGAGTCTATTACGTTAACGTTATGTCCTTTCGATATAACCGACTACATCTCCGGAGCTACCTCGACCATTTAGACTGTGTCATGTGTCACACACAACTTTTAGCTATATCCATTAGACAACGCGGACGAAGCCACAAGTACAAACTAGTCTAAAACATAAATGTAAGTACGTATAAGACGCTTAAACACGCCGCTACACTCGTCAGCTCGGACCAACTTTAATGCAAGACACGAAAGTTTTCTCACCACGATTTCCTCAGTCGCATAGTGTGAAATGAATTGCAAATACAAATTAACAGAATGAAAAAGTTCGATACGCTCCGGAGCATTTCACACAGCGACCTCGCTTTCTGATGAAGGAAGGAAGTAGCCGCCATTTTGTCTCCATCTTAACGAGGTATTACAATATCAAATTGAATTATTAATGGACAATTTCAATATTGAGGCCTTCGTGGCGCAGCGTTAGACTGTGAACGCGAATATTGTGGAGTCAGTCCTGTCCAAGTCCATTCGGGGGAATGGTTATATGGTATATATGGTGAGTATGATGTATGTATGACTGAGTTCCGGCGTTCAACACGAAAGATTGCCGGCGCGTGGGGAACGGAGAGCCTTAACACTCTTAGGTTCCCTCTGTCTAATGTGCTATGCGGGAAAAAGCGTGAAACTGGTTATTGTACTGGCTGTAATTCACAAATGTATTGAATTTGAATAGGTAGCTTCGAAGCTTTTGGCCATGTTGGTCGAATATGTAAATTTAATAGAATTACCGGTTATGATGTTACGTCCCTGCTCCCTGCTCTGTGTACCTGTAGTAGAGTGCGGCGTGGACCGCGCGGAGGGGGAAATGATACAATCTTGTAAGGAAATTGAAAAAATATCAAAACTTCAATCGAGATAAATCGACAAAATCGTATAAGTAATGTATATTTAATTTTATAAGTGTATATACGCAAACAAATCAAAAACTTCCAAGCTATTTAAAAATATCACAAATTCGCGCTGTGTCCCGCGTATAGCGAAACGAAAATCTAGTGTTAAGACACCGTTTCCAACGCACCACCCAAATTTCCAAAGATTGCGTATTAATGTACGTAATTCAACGCCGCACCAAGCTATCAAAAATACATTTATTTGTGTAAAAAAATGAACACAAAGAGCAAAATGAAAGCTCTATAAATAAGCTGCCCTGCCTGCCGCGTTGAATTGTAAAAAGCACGTGGATATTTGATATTCATTGGTCCATAAATATTTCAATGAGGTTGTTCTTTAGTATTTCCCTTTTCGCTGTAACGAGTGTTAAGTTAAGTGTGAACTTTTCACATAAAGGCCAATGTGTATAATTAACGAAATGCATTTTGTGTCCATTCTCTTTGTCACATCGCGTCGTTCATATGAATTTGAATCGAGAATATGTCTTGTATTATATATGACTTGGTGGTACAGCGTCTGTTTGTAAACGCGAGTTGTAGGTTCGACTCGAATTGAATTGTTTTCATTTCTCCTCTTTGGTAACAAGACAAAGGGTAGCATTTAGTTTCGCCACTCAACACATAATGTCTCCAAATTCGGGTGCCACGTGTGGTACAGAATGTCTTAACTATTGGTTTTCTCTAATTACCCTGTTATTGGAGAAAATGCATTTCATTACATTTAAAACCGACGTCGCCACTCGGCTGCCCTTCAAGTACATACAGTCAGTGTCATTGCAAATTGCTTCCGGGCCTCGCGGTTGATCGGCTCTCCTGCTAATGTTATTGGCTGTTTAGTTTTTATATTACACCTCTATGGTGTAACTACTTCTGCAGATATTTGACTGTTTCGTTATTTTAGTAGAATTAAATTGATTGATTGATTCATTTAATGTCCATACATTCGAGGGAATGTTTTTATTTGATATTATTTTCGTTTTACTCGTCTGGTTAGTGAAAGTGGGTTCCATTATGGAACACGTATTATTTTTTAAGTTAATAGATATGTGAAAATTATTTATTTTCCTACGAATAACACAATAATAAAAGAAAAATAGTAGAAAAAATGTAAGTAACTCTCATATTTGTAAGTGGACAGTCCGTCTAACTCTGTACGGCGGCCGCCCTTAATATTTAATTAGAAACTTCTACGCTCTGGACCTCGTCGTGCCTCACTTTGATCAAGTTATAGTAAGAATTATAAATTCCACCAAGTGTTCGCACTTGGTCTTGTTACATTTCAATGAAAACTGTGAACACTTTTCATGTGAATTCCTTGAAAATTTATATCCGATCCGGTGGTTGTCTGGTCTTCTAGAAGTTTTTATTTTGCTAAAGTAAAAAGTGAGCTTATTGCACACAATCGGAAGGTCAGGTACGACGGCTGAGGTTCAGTAGTTCACATCCAGTCCACGTAGCGAGGCGACAATGGCGTGACGCGTCACGGATCATGATTTTAAAGAATGAAAACGGAAGTGACCGCCTCTGAGCTCCCGCCCGGACGATTGCCTCATATAAATAAGCTCAAGGCGAAGCTCGTTGCTAAATTTTGCGAATTCTCAGCTGCACGTATGAGGTATAAGAGCTTCGTGGAAGCCGCCATATTACGACGCGACGTTTTATTATTCGTCTCGTATCAATTTCGAGAAAAAGTAAAAAAAAATGTCCTCCGGTCGTTAAAATGTGGGCGATCGGAATCGCCTAAAGCACGATTTACGGGCGTCCATTACCCGACCGGCTCCCATATCGATCTTCGGAGCGTGTAATTATAAGCATATTTACAATTATATGTACGGGTATGTGGAGGTACCTGAGTATTGAATAGTTTCGAAAGTCATTACCGAAACACCGTAGGGACGGCGCGCTAATCGATAAGAGGCGCCACTCCACTGAAATTTTGTGATCCTGTAAATTTTAAAAGAAATACAAAATGTAAACGACCCCTTCTAGCGTACAATGAAAGCAATTAAAATAATAGTCGGGGCGACATCACGCAAAGTGTTTTCAGTCGTAAAACGTTTTCGTGGACGTGTTCCGTGCACAGAGGAGCGCTCTGTGCTCGACGGCTGTTTGCTCGTCTCCAGGTGACGGGGGATCCCGGGCGCCCGGGCGGGCACGGCTCCGGGTTGACATCCATCGTTTCATGTTAAAAATATGATTGGCCATTGTGTATCGTGTGTATTGTGGATGTGCGCGCCGAGTCGCCGGCGCTGTTTATTATTCATTAGACGGCTACACGTCACGCAACGGCGTAGGCACGCACTGGCCCGCCGCCTCTCAAACTTTACTCGCTCTATAAATTTATTATTACCTTATTTATACGGTCGAGCCAACTTTTTTAATTACTCGTTCGATTTCACACTGACACGGGTGCGGGCGGCGCTGATGAGGGGCGCTGCCCGTTCTGTTTCATTTGTTCTGTTCGAACTTTGGGAACGTGTGGAGCTGAATGTTTTGTAAAGTGGGATTATTTATACAACGCCTATTAATATTCAAAAGTGACTATATGACGTTTGCAATTCGTCGTCGAGTGCAGGCGGTGAGGAGAGACGACGAGAGGCGGCGAGGGCCGACGAGAGCTGACCACTACTCGGACACTCGACGCCGTTTAAACGCCGAGACACGCAAAAAGCGAATTGTATTTGCATTTGACCTAAAACGCTCTTTCGCTGAACACAATGGGTACCGTTGCCCGGTATTGATGTGGGATATATCTATCTATGTATTGACGATTTGAGTGTTTATGTTTTGATTTTTTTATTATGCATTTTAGGATTATTGTATCAAATTATTCAAAATTTTTTTACAGATTTATTTATTTATGCTCAAATTTACGTAGTTACGAAGCATTGTTTTTTAGTTCTATGCTGTTTCAAGTATATAATGATTAGGCAGAGGGAACCTATTCTAAGACGACAAATTGTAAATAATTACTTCCCCCGAGTTGGAATCGGACCGTTTTCAATTCTTATAAGATCGAGAAAAAAAAATCTACTTTAGTTTTGGATTCTGTTATCTAACAAGTAAAAGGAAACTGCGTGTATTAAATACAAGGCAACTTAGCTACATCTAGCTAACGCATGTTTTTAAAATATAACAATAATAAAATTCCAACAATATTATGTTTTGGTTATAAATGAACGCGTCATAAGAATGCCATTCGAAAGCTTATCTCTGCTATTGTTTTCCCCACGTGTGTTTTACATAAGCACCGGCACCACTGATCGATACTAATCTGTCTTCGGCGCCTTATATTGTCCTATATGGGCCTGTTCGATGAATTTAAATGTAGCCAACTTTACTTATACGATTGTGACACCGGATAGTCAGTGCGAATAGTGACAGGGTGTATGCGCCTGCGCATGTACAAGCGGTAAGAGTTATGGCCGGTTTACATGTCTCTCGCACTTTGCGACAGTGGTTGCGCTTTCTTGAATTATTGCTGGAAATGATATCTAGGTTTTGTGAACAGTCTTTTTGGATATATTTATATATTCAGGTTTTTTTAAAAAAAAATCATTATTTACATCATTGTTGAACTACTGACTGATTGTCTTCTTGGTGGATTCATTGATGTTGTAGAGTGTTGAAATTCGGCATAAACTGTAAAACTGTAAGTTCCTTGGGAAGTGTAGGGGAGCACTAATAGGAGATTTCTCAAAATTCAGGCTTACGGTTTCATGTATAATTAGTTACTATTTACTATATAAATTGTGGAGTTATATCAAAGTTTATTATACTGGCTTAAATATATATATATATATATATATAATAAATATGATACATAACTCTAATAATAATTATTTAAACAGATATAGTAACAGAGGCCATTCGTGGCGCAGCGGCACGAAGTGCTACTGTAAAACCGACTGGTTGTGGGTTCGATCCCCACTCGAGGAGATGAAATATTTACCTAAATTTATATTTCTTCGCTCTGGTGTCAAGGCAAAGCGCGGCGTTGAGTTCTGCCACTCAACACGCAATGCCTCCAGAATTCGGCAGAAAGTGAGGAACGGAGTGTCTTAACACTAGGTTCCCTCTGCCTACCCTGCTGTGTGCGGGATACAGCGTGGAGATAATTAATATAGTAACAGATTGGAGGTCGTCGTGGCGCAGCAACAAGCAGAAGCGCAAGCGTGTAAACGTGACAAGGTTGTGGATTCGATTTCCACTCGAGTATTTATTAAATTAATATTTTGATTTCCTTGCTATGAAGAGCGAGACAAACCGAGGAATTTTATTCCACCCTTCAACACTAAATGTATCCAGAATTTGGTGGGTGGGAGGTGAACGGAAGTGCCTTAATGGGAACGGAATATCTTACAACTCGGTTCCAAGATTGCTAGAGACCCTTAGCCTACCCTGCTACATTTTGCGAAATACAGCGTGAAGCTAAAAAAAAATGTTAGTAACTGAACACAATTTTTATTTATTCTATTAATTTGTACACTGTTTTTTCTTACTCATTGCACTCCGACGCATCAGCTCGGAGACACTCCTCCGATGCATAATACATATAGGTTACAGAAACTAGCTTCACTCCACCCGTTCGTGGTGGGTATACCTACTATGTGAGTGACATTTCTTAAATGTCATTCGTTGTTTGAAGTTGCACTTAAGCCTCTTGAATAAGATATTGGGATTGGTGAGCAGTTTTACTTTGTGTGTGATCGTTTTTGTAGGTAGATTTGGAAGTGGAAGTGGAAGTTGAAGCGATGTGTGAAAATATGGTTGTTTTCTTTCTTGAGGCAAGTTTAGGAGTAATGATTGAGAATATGCTTAAATCGAGTTGTTTTTCATAGTATATACGTAATGGCTGTCGTGGCGCAGTGGTACGGCGTCTAATTGTATAAGTTGTGCGTTCGATTTCCTCATGGGGGAATGACTTATTTTCGTTTCCTCGCTCTGGCAACAAGACAAAGCTGCGCCAAAAAAGCCGCCACTAATCACATAATGTCTCGACAATTTGTCGAATAGTGGAGGAAGGAATGCCTTAATACTATACTGCCACCCTGTTATATGAGGGTTATAGTAAAAAAAAAGAAATGCGTGAAAGTAAAAAAAAATAAAAAAAAATGTTAAAAGGAAACTTTGAATTTTTGAAAAAGAATAGATCTGTATTTTAAAAATAAACATAGAAAAGAAATCAAAGTATATTTCTCAAACATAATTTAAATTTGAATGAAAATTAAAGACAGCTCTACTTTTACATATGAAATCCAATACATTCACATACATACAGTTTTCAAATAATGTCATTTTAAAACAAACTCAAAAGCATTGCAAGCAATTTGACAAAAAGATGTTTCTTTTTACAAAAAAAAAACGGTACCTAACTAAAAATAATACATACTAATATTTTGTCTCTTTGAAGGCTTTAAAGGAAAAATTTCAAAGCTTTTGCTTGCTTGCAACTCGAAAAAAGCGCATGTTCTAAATTATAGAGCCGGACCCATAATTTCAATTTTGTATTCAGTAATGTTGAATGTATGTAGAGTTGTATTATAATATGTTAGCAGTAACCACAGTAGCAATATTTACTTTGAATCGTTTATTATTGTAGTTTCAAAAATAATGCGGTCTTATTTTCTGTCTTTTCGTTCTAAAAATAAGAAAATTTAGCTTACTACGTTTAGCTTACCACATCATCATGTATGTATTATGGTATGCAGAAAGTATTTGATCTCAGGATATTCCGTTCTCCGCTTTCTCGCTATGTTGAAGTGCAAACCAAAGTGGATAAATGAAAATAATTCACACCCCCGAGTAGGGGTCGAACCCAAAACCTTTAAATTGACAGTTCTGTTATATTCATATCTTTATTTCTTCACCTACATTCACTGCATTAATTCACCAAGCGTTTAAGTGACGCTCTAAAATATTCAACAAGTTAGTTACAATCTAGCTAGGTTCATAACAGCAGTGGACCGGGCCACTATCACTCATAACTAAGTGCATGTCGTTTGTTCGTTGGAAATGATATGTAGATGACAGTGCACAGCCAACTCTCGTGTCCACTGATGTCGCTAGTCGCTACAGTTAAAGTTAAAATTATCGCGAATATGTCGCGAGATATTAGCCTTATTTTGTATTGCAATGTATAGACATATTTACGTATAAGTACTACTGCCATGTATTGCAATTTGTTGTTATCGAAATTCTAATATGTTTTTTTTTTTGTTTATTTAAGTAAATTTGGAAACAGTTGTGAGTCGTAGAATTTATATGTTGCTACTGCCGTTTCTGAAGGCAGTTCTCCTGAAAAGAGCCAGGAAAGAAACTCAACATTTGCTTTTTATGATCTGTGTTAAATTGCAATGGTGTAGTTGACATATTAGGGAGGAAGTTTGACCTTACAATGTAAATGCTGTGATTGATAAAAGTCAGACAGGTTTAAGTTCTTGAGATTCTTTCTAGGTTCCATAGATAGATTAGCCAAAGTTGCCTTTTTCTAGGTCCCCGTCCTGTTTTAGTTGCACGCATGCAGCAAAGTAGGCAGAGGAAACCAAGTGGTAAGACACCTCTGTTCACAAAATTTTGTTTAAACTTTTCGACGCACTTTTTGGGTCTTGTTGAACAAGAAAATTAAGCTAATTTATTTTCTTGGCTGGAATCCAACCCACAACTGTCCGTAAGACAATGCGACGCTGCGCCACGACGGCCTCAGAAGTTTAATTTATCGTGACTAAAAGCTTAAAACTGTTCCTAAGCTTTATTTCACTACGTTTCCATGTTTCTAAACTAAAGCATGGCCAAATAATTTAGCTTTTAGAGTTCTAGGTGAATATGGGAATGGTTTATTTATCTTTAGCCAGGTAGTCCACACAATCGGCGGGGCCGAAACGAACATATGGCCAAGTTTTAATTACCGTTAAATGAGCCAAATTATATTATTCGTGATTTTGTCTGACTTTGAAATTGGGACTTTTTTCTCAAATTTATCCATTTGACCTTGTACAGCAGGATAACACACTGTTAGAAGGGCTGACGGAATTAAACTCTGTGCTTTGATCAAAACGGAAATGAAAGTAATATGAAAATAATCATCTTAAGAGCGGATCGAACTCCCAAAACCATCACAGTTAGTCAGACGCTGACCCACTATATAATACCACGATGACTTCAAATATATTTTTTATCGAATAAAACAATTAAGTATTATTTTGTCGTGGCGCAGGAGCACAAGTGTGCGAGTGTAAGCGCGACGGTTGTGGGCTCGATCCCACTCGGGGAAATTTATATGTCACCTGATTCACATTCTTGTTCAAATGGATATAAGTAAAAATTGTTTATGACTCATAACGCATTATAAGTGGTCGAGGTAACTTTGACCACCAGTACGGTGGGTTGTATCGAAAATATTAAGGTGATGTAATGAACGATGAACTATCTAATACAAAAAGTTTTTTTTTTCATTCGAACCAGTAGTTCCTGCGATAAGCGCTTTCAACCAAACAAATCTCTGCACATTTATATTATTAATTTAACCATATTAAACCGATAGTCAATTAAATTAAAATGTCATTAAGCATTATCCACTATAATTATATCTCGACGACACCTGCACTAAAAGTGGCAGCGAGTGAAATTCTGAGAAAGATTAACAAGCTTCCTTCCTTCTCTCTAATCAATGTATGTATATATATATTTATGTATGTATGTATGTATGTATGTATGTATGTATGTATGTATGTATGTATGTATGTATGTATGTATGTATGTATGTATGTATGTATGTATGTATGTATGTATGTATGTAGTTATGTATGTATGTATGTATGTATGTATGTATGTATGTATGTATGTATGTATGTATGTATGTATGTATGTATGTATGTATGTATGTATGTATGTATGTATGTATGTATGTATGTATGTATGTATGTAT
>DWMY01000068.1:0-56835 GCA_018249775.1 Heliconius hecalesia formosus
TCATAAAAAATCTTCATTGCGTTGCAAACATACATTATAGGTATGTCAAAACACTAACATAATTCAGTGTGTTAATTAAATAATCCTGTGGTTTAAGCGGGCGAAGCCGCGAGCGGGTCGCTAGTATTAAATATTTTTTTGGATGTCGAGGCATACTGCGTCATTGAGTTCCGTCAATCAAAATGCAATGCCTCCAATATTCGGCGGAAAGTGAGGGACGGAGTGTCTGACATACAATATATAGCGTGAAGCTGGAAAAACGGAAAATAAATATATGTGTGTGTGCGGGATACAGTGTGAAGCTAAATATATTTAGCAGCATATTATTAAAAAAGTAGCTTTTTTGAGTTTATAAAAAATCGATAAAACTCATTTGACGTGTCCAATACCAAAAACAAAAAAAAAGAATATGAAGACATTCGAAAATATTCTCACTTTCAAGTCTAGATGCTTTTATGCTCTTTACAATTTATAAGATATGCTTAACATATTGTAATAAGTTAAATACAATATTTCTATAAAGATTAGACGAACCCGAAGAGATTTGACGGGAAGAGGGGTACAAGTTCGGGCTGCCAATAATTCTTTGGTGAAAGTATTAGTATTATTTAAAATAGACGATAATACTTGCACACTGCAAGCAAATATAGTACATACTAAGCATATATAAATAGCCCTACATATCTTTATAACTGCTAGTTATTTTAATAAAAAATATATTTTTCTACTTCTATAAATTTATCAACAATAAAAATGTCATATTTTGCATGATCACATCCGACTATCAAACTAATGTGAATAAAAAGCTCTTTTTCCACAAAAGAGAACAACACTAGTTTTCCCTATTTCTTTCTTTTCACCATTTTGGTAGTAAATATGGGTCATATTCACTCTTTCTCACTCATATTTATGGACTTGGTACTCTTTTTAATTTTTTCCTGCTCCATCGGAGTCGAACTTTATACAAACATATTTGCAACCACTCTCCATAGATAATCGATTTAGAACTTAAATTTTTCAAAAGGAAGAACTATATCTATAAATTTTATAAATAAAAATATTATATACATAATGACAAAGTAAAGTAAACGTAATGTTTACTTTGTCATTATGTATATAAATTTTTTATTTATAAAATTTATAGATATAGTTTTTCCTTTTAAAAATTACGTACATTTCCAAGTGTACTTTAACATACAGTATTGTACTGTGACATGTTGAAAAAATATACCCGCACACAGTAGGGTAGGTAGGCAGAACGAATCTAGTGCGGAGACACTCCGTTTTCCACTTTCCGGAGGAGGAGGATTTTGGAGGCATCGCGTGTTGAGTGGGGAAACTAAACGCCGCGCTTTGCCTCCACCATTTCATTTCCTCGGGCGGGCATCGACCCCACAACCAGTTGCGTTTACAGTCAGACACTTGTGCCCCTGCGCCACGATTCGCTTATTACCATTATTAGTTTTATTAGAGCAGACATTTAAATTTATACTTAAAACACAGCTAGTATAACTACTACTATACTCACACTTAGGTAGTCCTAAATTAGACTAGAATGTCTTTGGCAATTAACTTTGGCAGCATCTAAGTTATTTATATATGTATTTTACAACATAATTTTAAATATATACAATTTTTATATTTTTTAATAAATAGCAGCTACTAATATTATTATGGAATCACCACGATCTCGATACTCTGTTGAAAGTAGAAACAAATAACTAATTTGAATGTTGCATAGTCCAGGGATCTTGATTAATTTGCCGAGACAAATCGAGTCGAGTCAATAATTTTCTATTTCCTTTATATTATTCAATTAGATTAATGATAGTACCTGACTTCTAATATTTCATCTCAAACGCAGCGAGTGTTGCGTTTTGCTGTGACGACATAGTACGAAATGTTGAGTCAACGACTCGAAAGGCGGTAACGGGCCAAGGTTGTATTGTAAAGGGCACATACGCTGCCACGTGGAAGTTGCAAACATCCACTTGTATTTACAGAATTTGGCTAAATAAACAAAAAAAGTCTTTTCTTACTAACTTAACTTACTTTCTAATAAAAATGTAAGTTGTGACTGAGTAAACTGTGTCAGTTGTTCATTGTCACAAATCCATGTCAACATCAACATGGTTTGCAGATGCGAACAAAAACTCGTTTTAACTAAATGTGGACATTGATGACCTTCACCCGACTTAAATTTTGTCACTATACTTGTATGAAATGTATTAATATTGTAATATTTCCTTTGTAAATTGATTGGTTACTGTATGGTTATCTAAAGGTACTGCTTGCTATAGACAAAAAAAATGATAAATCGAATCAGCTTGACGCTGTATCCCGCACGCAACAGGGTAGTCAGAGGGAACCTAGTTAAGGCACTCTGTTCCCTACTTTCTGCGGAATTCTGGAAACATTGTTGTACTCGTTTGTAGTCTAAATATAATATTAGACTTTAAGCTGGTATTTTATAGCTTTTATCAAATTTTATTTATAGAGGCTAAGTATTGAGTGGCGGAACTCAATGCCGCGCTTTGCCTCGAGACTAGAGAAATATAAATTTTAATAGATATTTCATCCCCGAATGGGGATCAAATCCACAAACAGTCGGTTTTACACTTTGTGTCCCTGGTCCACGACTGGCCTCAAACAACAAAAAAAAATATACTTAAGCCTTTTTGCATTTTATTAATTTTGCTCGCTATCATCTAGCGAATTTCCTGCGGAGTCCCGATCCCCAACCTCATATTTCTTTCTGTGAAAGTCCCATAAAATTCAGTTCATCTGTTCCGAAGATTAGTCCTGATTAAAATAAAAATACAGACAGGCAAAAATTTTAAAATAGTTTTTTTTTAATTTGTAAATAACTATATGCAATTAAAAAAACATTAACTCTGAGTTTAACTCGTTTGTAGTTTAAATATATCTAATATTAGACTTTAAACTGGTATTTTATCGTATTTAGCAAATTTTATAGCCAAGTGGTTAAATAGCATACACAAATGCGTATTGTTTTAGAAATATAAATAAGGCTTTAGTAAATAAATATTTCTTTTTTAATATTTTATCGGACATTTCTCTATTTAACCTGAACAAAAACTGATCATGGAACACAGACTATTACAACCATCTATCATTTTACAGGTGATATATATTAACTTGTCCTGATTGCATTTAGATAGTTTAAATTAGTTTCAAACAAAAATTATCACGCGATACGCGAGATAGCTAACAGGTAGTTTATGGTACCTACATTACACTACTAAGGTACTAGGTATAAGTATAGTACTATTTACACATCTCATATTTATGTCAAATTACTATAATTTTAATATTTTAATTGTAAACGCGACAGTTTTGGGTTCGATTCTCATTTGAGGTTATTAAATATTTTAAGTTTTCGGAAAAAAAATATCATTCTAAATAAGCGCGGCTTGTGCCAAATTTTAGCAGATCGGTGATGTGGCTTGCTATAATATAGCTTGATTCGACTAGGTCTTTTGTACGACGGCAAATGATGATCAACGAAACAGTAACGAAAATAAAGATACTGAAGTAGATGAGCGGCATGAAGCGGTCTGAAGCGGAACGCATATGTAGTACATTAAGGTCTTATGGTTTGTAACGTAGCGGATAAGGGCCAAGAGCGTCAAGTCGACGTGATGGCTGGATATTAAGATGTTAAAATGTATACTAAAAGGGATCCAATCATTACATAAAAAAAAATGTTAAAACTGTCTTTTACTTCAAATAAACAATGTTATTTCAAAATTTTCTCCTTCGCCTGGTCTAATTATGTGTCTAATTTATCTGACTCCTGTTTCTATTAATTTTGTATTTGTAAATTATTCTAAAAAATCTCGAAAAAAGGAAAGGGATCACCTTTCTTTTACCAAAATATAATTCAGCAGAGGATTTTGATTTAATATTGATGAGTTCTTTGAGAGCTAAGAAAAAAACGATTTTGCATGTTTTCTGATAATAAGCAATAAAAATTTATCATAATAGTCATCTAGCAGGTCTTCACTGGCGCTGCATAAATACAAGTACATTCGCACTGTAAATAAAATAACTGTACATTACAATATAAAATGTAGGTAAAAATTGTCGGTGCAGTTAATATTTTTACATGTTTTTCAAAAAAAGGTCCATTAGGTGTTTCGTTTATAAATTTAAACATAAAACAATTGATAAATCATAAAAAAACGGCATGAAAATAAAAGGTGTTAATAAATTAACAAAAAAAATGTATATTTTAATTTGTTAAAAAATATATATATATTAATTTATTTAATAACAAAAGTAGTATACTGACATTTAATATTTTTATAATTTTAATTTACAATATTTCTTATATTTCTACAGGATATTTAAGTGTTGTCACTTTATTTTTGAGACAAAAACATAATAAACTTCCACTTTATTTCTGTTGTCCATCTGTAGAAACAAATGATGGATGGTAATTAAAAAAAATATATTGCTAACTATTTTTACTATAATAAAAATAGACATGATTTATTTCCTAATTAAATTACCTTTATTATCTCAAGAGCATTGTATGTGGACCAGTCACTTCAGTCGTTACCAAACATCTATTAAAAAATGCCGTCAAGCGTTAGTTCTTTCACAATTTTTGCCAACTATTATATAAGGACTTGAAATGCTTTCATTGTGTTGTAAGGCTGTTTGTTTTGCTAATTACCTATTTGAGTTAATTAAATTATAAATTAGAACCTTATTATATATAATTAACAATATTTGTTATAAAATTACGATTTGTGTACTATATTAGCGATAAACAAAACGAATCAACCAAATCTAGTAAAATGGATAGATCATTGCATTTGCACTACCACTGAGCGCTTATTAAGAGTAATATCATAGTAACTACAGTTAATTTTGGTCAGATAATATTTATTTTTTTAGCTTCACGCTGTATCCCGCACACAGCAGGGTAGGCAGAAGGAAAAAAGTGTTAAGACACTCCGTTCCCCACTTTCTGCCGAATTCTGGAGGCATTGCGTGTTGAGTGGCAGAACTCAACGCCGCGCTTAACCTCGACACCAGAGCGAAGAAATGGAAATATAAATGTAAGTAAATATTTCATTTCCTCGAGTGGGGATCGAACCCACAACCAGTCGGTTTTACAGTCACACTTTGTGCCCCTGCGCCACGACTGGCCTCAGATAATATATAATTTAACAAAAACATGTAAAGTAGCAAAAAATCAATCTTTTTAGTTTTATATTAGTAGTTATACTTGCCTATATTAATATAAATCCAAAAACACCTTTGTAATAATGATTTACGTCGTCTCTATGATAAATCAATGAACCCTGACGACATGATGCGGCTCGCTTGTGTTAGCACGATCAATATAAATGTGAATGCCACACATATAAATACTATCTCAACCAAATCAAATTGATCACAAAAGGCAGATTTTAATGGAAACTCAGGATTAGCCATATTTATATACGATGGACTTGCTATAAACATCAAATTAAAAAAAAAGTATTACATTTTTGTATATATTAGTAGGTAAAAAATAGGTCTTTGGTGTGGGTTCGTTCGTTCGTTCGTTTGTTTGGTATATATATATATATATATATATATATATATATATATATATATATATATATATAACAAAATCGTAAGAAATATTATATATTTGTCAGTAAATTACCTTTTATTACTTTATTGATCCTAAATAGAAATAAATAATAGACGGATAATAATAATGAGTTAATATAAATGTGTTTTTTTATTATCTTTTCGTTACATTTTTATAATATTGCATTTTATAACATTTTTTGTACTTTCAATAAATTTTGTTACGTCATCATTTGTCATTCAAGCTTAATCCACAGATAAATCAGCCCTAGATAATTGTAATAAACTTTTTTCATCGCGATACTTACTTGCGTAGATAAAAAAGGTCAATAATAACTTCATCTGAATGATTTGAATCTATAAATAAGTACGAGTAGGTACTTTTTTTAAAAATATACTGTCTAATATGCTAAAAAAAATGTGTAATATGCTCATAGTAAAAGTTTTAAAGAAAAAGTTTGTTTACTTTATGTGCATTTAAAATCTTTTTTTACTTTATTTTTTTTTTATTTTTTATCTTAGCTGGATACATTTCTCTGTCTATTCATCTCGTTCAACATGCAAGATAGTTTGCCGGTTAATTTTAGGTAGTCTATAGTTCTTCAATAAGGAGACTTTTTAATGATTTGACCAGCGGCGTCGAGCTTCGAACTCAAGTATACAATAGCATGGTCAACAGTACTACCCTCGAGATTTCAGTGGAAAGTAGGGACCAAAATGGTTAGCCAGGTCGCATCTCTTCCTACATTGCTGTATGCAGAATTGAAAAAAATGTAGTCCTTGGGTGTGACTAAACTAGTAAAAAATTAAAAATCTTATAATATTTTAATATTTTATAAACGTAGTAACTCATATTCTAGATTAAAAGCTTACAAATTGAATATTATATTTATTATAAAAAGCAGTACAATATAAATCAGTATGATCTTGTACGTAAACTTTTCGGTAATAGCTTTTTTCAGTTGACATTTATACAGCCATCTCGTGGCGGCCATATTAACTACCTAATAGTATTTTGCATCGAGCTTCTTTCACGCAACCGTGTACAAAAAAGTTAAATTACGTTGTACAAATAGATGGCGCTATCAAAAAAAGTATATTGCCATAAAGCTTCTCAAAGTATAAACTTTTAAATAAAATATACAAAAAAAAAATACTATAGTATCATTTATTAATTTTGGGGAGCTCTTTTATGGACATGTGGGAATAAAGAACTTCAAGCTTAACCGGCATTTCGGCAAACTAGAGGTCGGAACCCCGACCGCCCCCTTCGCGAACACGAAGTACGAACCACGCAACAGTGACGAGTGGATCGTGACGGTTGACGTTCACCTTTAGTTTATTGTTCACATCGACAGTTAACGGTCGCGTTGACTTTGTCAAAAGAGGCGGTTACGTTCGATTCATTCATCGATGAAATTTTGTCTAAAAGAACCGGCGCCGGGTTTGTGTGCAAGATGCTGGCCCAGCCGCGTGACTCTTTCTTAGATGATGAATTTGGGAAGCCCGTGGAGTCCATCATGCGATGTGAGGATTTCAAAAGTAATTTTGCTCGAAGACTCTCAAACCGATACGTTTCCCGGTCCCCGGCTTCTGGTCCGAGTCAAGACGGTGTTTTGAAACTTTGCCCGGCAAAGAAACAGGACGTACTGAATAAAGTAAGTAACGATTTTATTAGTGTTTATTCGGTGTTCTATTTTTTTCTACCAAGACCTCGCGAGCAACGGTTATTCTAACGTCATTGGTATTATCTTCATGGAAAAGTAGTACCAGTTAGCATAGATGTTTTTGTAAATTAAATCTTTACATGCTTAAAATGAATAGATGAGTATAGGTTATGATAAATAGGTAGATGGCTATTTCGATATTATTGTTTATACAAAATGCGTTTTGCGTAAAGAAATAATACATATTAATCAGGATGTTGCAATTTTCGTAATACTACGTGCGCAAATTAGGAATTCCATAAATAATATGCAGACTATTGTATTGTTTACGGTCTGCTCTACTTGCTCGGTACATTCAGTGTTTATACTTTTTGCTTTATAATACCCAATAATTATTAACAAAGTACAATTTTGTAATCTATTTATCCAGCTTAATTTATTATTGTCAAAAGTGACAGCTAGAGATTTTTTGTCGTTCAAAGCGAAAGATTGGTAATTAAATAATTTATTTGGAAGGATTTGTAGTAAAAAAAACCTTTTAAGTTATAAACGCGTGATTTATTTATACTATAGACAATTTCTTTTCACTATTATTTGGTAAAAAACAAACAAATATCTTGATATACAGCTAATTATTAGTCTCTGCAATTTTTGTCGATTGACCTTTTCCCACCTGGTCCAAATTTAAACAATTATTTAATGTTTATAATACTTTTAAAGATTCTGTAATAATTAATGTCTCCTAAAGCTTGGATAAAGGTTAACGATCAACTTCAGGGTAAACACGAAGCTTTTCTGGCGAGACGTTAGTGTTTCTCGAGGTTGCTCGCTAACCATTAGAATGAAAGGTGTGCTTTCGAAGGACGGTGAAATTTTAAAAGAACTACTACACCAATGTGATGACGCCTCATTCTCAAGTTACTGCGAAACGCTGAATCTTGATGAAGCTGATGGTGAAATCAGAATAAAAGAAATTGTGAGTGCAATAGGAAGTTTGAAATGTGGTAAGGCAGCGGGGGCGGATGGAGTTACTGCCGAGATGATCAAATGTGGTGGGCCACGCATCTTGGACTTGTTCTGGTTTTTGTACAATGTATGCTGGAAATCACAAGAGGTCCCAGGCGATTGGCGAGGTGCAGTTATCGTGCCTTTGAATAACGGCAAAGGTTCATAGATACACTGAGGAAGCCATAGAGTTATCAGTTTGATTGGCTTGGGTAGTAAAATGTATGCTAAAATATATGCAAGATAGATCCGAAAGGCTGTTGTGGGAGGTCCAAAGAGGCTTTAGACCTGGAAGATATATCTTGTATGGATAGTATCTTTTCTCTCCGCAAAAAAAATTTTGGCTGTTAACCAAGAAATTTTCTGTGCTTTTGTGAACTCGGAAAAGGCGTTTGAAAGAGTTGTGAGAATAAAATTATGGGAGATACTACTCCGGTACAATGTGAGCGAACCCTTGCTGCAGGCTGAGTGTTCTCTGTAAAGTCTTTTTACAGCGAACACTCAGCCTTAGTGCGCGTAGGAGCTGGCATGTCGCCTTGGTTTGACATCCAATCGGGTGTTAAACAAGGTTGCGTCATGTCAGCTTGGTTGTCCAATTTGTATTTGGATAGCTGTCTCCAAGGAGTGAAACAAAGTGATATGGGAATGAAAGTAAGTGATTTGAATGTAAATTGCCACGCAGATGATGCAGTGCTCATTGCGTCATCAGAATGAGATACACTCTATAAGAAGGGTGTGAAAAAAATATTCTAAGTCTGAATGCTAATAAGACAAAGGTTCTAGTATTTGAAAGAAATAAAAGGACGGAATGCAAGATCAGTGTAAATATTAAAACAAGTGAATGAAGTGGTATATTTGGGAAGTAACATACTAGTAGAGATGGAAGATACGAAATGGATGCCAAATGAATTGCTGCCGGTAACAGGGTTAACGATGCCTTGGCTGCATTGATGAGACAGCGAAACGTCACAAACGTACACAATGCAGTGTTAGTACCGACGCTGTTATACGGCAGCGAAATGTAAATTTTACATGTTCTTTTTTATCTATATCCCGCATATAGCAGGGTAGGCAGAGGGAACCTAATGTTCAGACACTCCATTCCCCACTTTCCGCCGAATTTTTCAAGGCATTGCGTGATGAATGGTGAAAGTCAACTCAACTGCCTTGATGCGAGAGACATGAAAAAAAAAAATTCATTCCCCCGTCTAGGAATCAAATACACAACATAGGTGCATATGTAGATTTAATGTCTATATCTGTATTATTTACGGAGTAATTGACCCCCAATTCTGAAAATATTAAAGATCCGCTCAATATATCTATGACAAATTTGGAATATCTCTTTAGCAGTTAATTCGATCAACTTTTTATTGAATCCGTAATATTAAACGTCAATAATTCATTAACAATATAATTTAAACCAACTATCTAGAATAAAATAAAACGATAAAAACTGAATTGCACACGCACGCACGTTTTTAGAAGCACTGCCTGGACGGACCTAAAAAAATCTTTCAGCTAGTTGTATATGGCTGCGCAGATTTAATTTTAGGATATTTTTTACTTTTGATTATTTTTTTCCCAAGTGAACAGAAGCGAAGTGCGCAGAAATTCAGAAAACCTAAATTCAGGGCGGCCACGACTCATCGGCCTTATTGTAAAGGTCCAGAGCATTTACTCTAAAACATTAGATGTAAAGTCCACGTGAACAATGTTGAGGCATCGACTAGTAAATAATAATTTCTATCATATTAATGTATTAACATGCAACAACATAAACTTATAATTTAATTAAACAGTGTAAGTAAGATTTTTTTATCTAATTTTTTCTGTCGTCCATATTATATAGCGATGGTAGCTCGATGCTGATACAGACAAAAATAATTCGCACACTTTACAAAAATTTTGGATAAAGGTTACTTGGAAAAAAGACAATTTCTAAATTAAATAAATAAATAAAATAATTAAAATCATTGTTTGACAACGATAAGTTACAGATTTATTATTATAGATATGTACAAGAGCACCTAATGATGCGTGCACTACGCGTTGCCATAGCAACGTGTATTGTATCCGTATGTCACTTACAAAAGTGTATAATACGTCAGGGAAAAATCGTACTATCAATTTTTTTTCTTATACTCTTCTAACATGTCAAAATCCACCCGGTAATGCTGTTAAACATATGCAATTTAGTGTTATGTTTATGAATTTAATCTATTGTTATGGATTAGTAGCGGACCCGCGCGGCTTCGCTCGCTTGAATGAATATTTATTAAATATATTTAGGAAATTATTTTCAGTTAGCAGTTAGCTAATACTATTGAAGGGTTAGTAAGAAAATATAAGCCTAAATAATCAAAATAATCCGAAAAAAAATAAGTAGACATAGAGTAAGGGAAATACAATTCTTAATATAAGAAAAAATACATAAGTCATTGAAATGAACAAACAAAGTAAGTAAAAGTAACTAAAGGAAATTCTTAATATTAAAAACAATACTCCTAACTATTTAAAATTAACACAAAGTGATAAGTAAACGTAACTAATGGATTTTTTTATTATTAGAAGATACCTATCTAATTAAAATAAACAAAAAATAATAAGGTAACATAACCAAACGAAATTTTTAATAAAAATAAATTACACAAAACCAGAAACATTATAATTATTATCAACGTAAAAAATTTAAAAGTAACAATAAATATAATGCCAGGATAAAATAAAAATTAACGAAATCAAGAAATAAAAAAAAATTCTAACTTATTTACTACTCGAATAAACGAAGATAACCATAGATAAACACGAACTAATAATAAACAGCAAATAAATACATAAATTAACAACAGTAGATCAAAAGTGTGTGAAAATTAACAAAATCGTCTACGTCGTCCGCTTGTTCGGGACGGTCATTCCGTAACCAAGCCCTCGCAACGTGCGGCTCGTAGGCTAGGTCATTTTGGGTCAGTGATATCTCCTAAAGTACTTATTTCTTATAATGATGTACAGTACAGTATAATTTTAATTTAGATGAAATGCCATTACATTTATTTTTTGGTAAATGACTATTATAGTTATTTTGTAATGGATGAATACAAAATTATAGAAAAAACATTAACATTATAATGATGTACAGTACAGTATAATTTTAATTTAGATGAAATGCCATTACATTTATTTTTTGGTAAATGACTATTATAGTTATTTTGTAATGGATGAATACAAAATTATAGAAAAAACATTAACAATAACCCGATATTTAAATTAAATATATTAAAATGATTACTGTGGCTCAACATTCGTAGATTAGCATACTATCATCGCGGTTTTTTTTATAAGTTTATTTTTTTTTATCTGTTTCATAACGTTGAGTCAGCGCACGCGATGTAAGAGTTCAGGAAGCATTTTAGACGACCTTTTCTTAAAACAACAAAATTCCTTATTGCTAGCGACGGTTGTAAATAACATGTCAGACAATAAATTGCATATCAATCAGAAATATATTTTAATATATTAGTATATGTAGAGAATAGAGATGCGCCGAATATTCGTTGTGTATTCGGTATATAGCATATATATATCATCTTTTTCAATATCTTCGTGCCGTATTCGGCCAATATCGTATTCGGTCGAATTATTCTGTTATGGTTCCGAATACATTCGGTTCGATTATTTTTATTTAATTATTATAATAAATTAAATGAGTCTCACTTAATGCTATGTCTATCTCCTTCGCATGAGTGGAGCGGTGCCAAACTAAACACGCATATTCACCCGCAGAGAACAATGATATATATATACCGAATACCAAACGAATATTCGGCGCATCTTTAGTAGAGAATATTACAAATATGAAAGAAAGTAGACTATGTCCATCCCAAGACCCTCAAGTATCTTCATATGAAATTTTATCACCATCGGATCAGCGGTTTGGCCGTGATTGCGTCACCAACAGACAGACAGGCAGACAGAGTTACTTTCAAAATTATAAGTATGGATTTTAAAGACATTACGTATACGATAATAAGACGTTTTTCTTTGACATTAAATCTAGACTGAGACCCCAGGGCCCCTAAGTATACACGGTCACGTACGTTAAGGTGTTAACTCTCGTATTTAAATATGTTATTTAGAATAATGTTAAAAATGGGTATTTATTATTACCAGATCCTTTATTCCTGCCAGACATCCTAAAGGTTTGTTAAAATTGAGGTAAACTACGTTAAACTAGAAAATCCCAAATGTTATGTACATTTGGGATTTTCTAGTTTATTATTTTCGGGACTATTTCAAAAAGATAAACACCCAGACCAATGTGATGGCTCTATCATCCTCCTAGACAGAGATGTAACTTTATTTGGCCTTCCAGAGTGAAGTCTTAACTACATATTTATTACATATTTTAATAGTCCTCTAAATTTTAGCTTTGCTAAAATGATGTAGATCTGGGGGCCCTGGGATCATGGGCTTATCATAAGATCTTACTTATATTTCAAAACTACAAAAAAGAATATTTTTAAACAAAACAATATAAATATATTTACAAAAAAAAAAACTCGGTCATATGAAGAATACTTGCAGATTATAGATTTTTTTTCAGAGTCAAAGATTATAATATTAATTTTAATCTTGCCGTGATAAGAAATCTCGTGTGAAATGTACACAGTTGTAGACCCGCGGCCTGGTTTACGTTGATTTCTAGTATATAAAACAGGGTCAACTGCTTCCTAAGTATAATAACTTATGTTGGTATACCGTCATTTTATAAAAATATATATATATATATTTTTAGTATAATTCTTAATAGGTATTGTTCTAACTTCTTAGTTTCTTAGTGTCAAACATCACCTACCGTTCGCTGTTCACATAAACTTCATTCAGCGTATAAGCCAGTTCTCATATGTTCTCATGTTCTAGGTAAACTTAAATTAAAATGAGAATTTATAATTTTATTTGTAATAAAAAACACAGATAAAATAATCAATATATACAGAAAATTAAATAAATATTCATATAAGGTTATTAAAATTAAATTACTAATTAAAATATATTTCCAAACAAGACTTAAATAAGTTATTTTGCTACAGCTACTCCTCAATATTTATATCAAAAATACGATAGCTGCTCGCATAAAACTGTTATACAAAGTTTTATATTTATTAAATAAAATTGCGTGTTTACAGACAAAGTGTCTTGACTCTAGGTTCTTTACCCTGTTATGAACCTAAAAAGAAGAAAAGATGGCAATTAAAGAACTAATGTTAAAAATATCAATATACATTTAACTATAGCATCTAACAAAAAAAAAACATACACACACACACCTTTATCTATTCCTACATAAAACCAACATGGTATAGTCCTCAGTCCTCACCCCTTACATGTCTGCTGACATTTAGTCCCGGAAATTAGGTAACGCTTGGCTGGCGCTCACTAAATAATAAACCCTTTCTGTTATGTATCGTCGTAGTTGTTGCATTTGATGTATTCCACAGTCCTGCTCAGAGGACGTGACGGTGTTGGAGTCTTGCACGGTATTATTATAGTAGTATATGCGGGATAAAGCGTGAAGCCTAAAAAAATTATAACACATTTACAAACAAACATATATTTTTAAATTGATAAATTGTATAGGACATTGTTTACAGGAAGCATTATTTTTAATAGATTTTTTTGTTTATAAAAGATTTTGTATTATAATTAATTAAATACTATGGAAACAAACTTTCTAGTTGGTAGAACTTTTTGACCCGGCGCACATTTGCCATTACGACATGGGAAAACATTGAATGCCGTGTAAACACTTCTTGTTTCCTATTACGATAAATGCCTTGCGTGATTAATATTTTAATTAAATTATGGTTAAAAGTCACGAGACTGTGTAACTTGTGAAACTAATTAATGTATTTATCAGTTTCACGCTGTATCCCGCACACAATAGGGAAGTCGGAGGGAACCTAGTCTTAAGACACTTTGTTCCCCCCTTTTAATGGGGGATGGAGCCAACAACCGTCGCGTTACAGTCACATCCTAGTGTTATTAGTACGTAGGGTAGAACACTATCGCGGATTAACTGCGCCAACTCGTGGCGCAGGGGCACAAAGTGTGACTGTAGGCACGTCTTGTTGTGAGTTCGATCCTAACTCGAGAAAATGATATAGATATTTAAATTTGTATCTTCATTTCTTCACTCTGTTCATTGCAATGTCTTCAGAATTCGGTGGAAAGTGTGAACGTAGTGTCTTCACACTAGGTTCCCTCTGCCTACCCTGCTGTGTGCGGGATACAGCGTGAATCTGATAAAAATAAATATCATAGTTTCATCTTTATTCGGAAATAGGTTCCCAGCGCAGCGTCGCTGTACAATAAACTGCTCGTCACTTGTATTGTTTTAGTAATAACTAGTAACGTGTACTCATATGTCACTTTATATAAAGACACTATTATTAATTTATTTTTATAACATAACAGGGTAGGCAGAGGAAATCTGGGAACCTGGGAGCTACGTTTCCATTATGTAACTTCCGTTCTCCACATTCCGCCGTAATCGGGAGGCATTGCGTGTTGACTGGCGGAACTCAATTGGTTCAATGTATTATTTATATAAATAATGCATTTATTTAAAAAAAAACCAGTAGTCATCGTAAGTCCGTAAGGAGGTTTTTACTTCAGATATTAACCTCATGGACCCAAATATATATAAAGTCTGTATACTTCGTGTACATTTTATGATATGCAAAATATGTTTTAGTATGCTATTAATAGGAAAAAAAGATTAGTTCTAAAAAAAAATGTAAATAATAATAATAATACAAGTTGCGAAACGCCGTCGCGGACGATCGCGCCGTTCTCACACGAGCTAACAGCCAAGGAGATATGATGTCTAAGGAACAATGGGTCAGCGCTATCTGCCTTTCATATCGTTAACGTTTCCACTCACAATGGTACCACCGTACGATGTGAGTATGTATACACTTCCGCACAAACGAAGGTTCGATCTGCACCTGGTGCGTAGAAAAAAGGGATGTTTTCTAGACAAATATTATAAGCATATTATGTTTAAAAACTATGAAGTATATTTTTGTTTATTCTTTACGGGCTATCGCTGTGTCTTAGAATTACAGATTCAGACAATTCAATAAAACAGATATTTTACAGTAATTAAGTTAAATAAAATATTTTAAATTGATATGTTTATTTTTTATTTATGCATCGGTTTGCAAATAAAACATAAATCATAAAATCAATTAATCATGTACAAATGCACAGACAAACCGTCAAACAAATAAACATTTTAAATATCATTGTTTTGGGCCTATTATATTGTTAAATGCTTGCATTAATAATTTACTTCACAGGTATATCTTTCATAGACAGACAGCGATCGGTTGTCATTTTGTTATAAGTATAGCATATAGTAGTATATAGATATAGGTATGAATGCAGATTAGTCTGCCACGACACGCGACATCAAGGTTTAAATTAAAAACAAATACGTATTATAATTTCATATTATTTAATACATCTACAAGAAACACAAATTTATTCAAAAGTTGAATTCTAATTTAATTCTATCATTGCAATATTAGTATTACACAAGGAAATCCAAAACACAATATGAATACACATGTACCTATCGTGGCGTGTCACTGTCACGTCAATGCAGCACTGCACGGGACAAAACTTGTATCGGAAATTTAATTTTGTGTAGCGACCGTGTTCACGCTTCAATGGCCCGTAATGTTTCGTATTTGCATCCGTAACAGCAAATCAAAATATAAATTACATACTGTAACAACGTCACATACTGGCTAGAATATTACAATCTATACTGTATTATGTGTATATAATATACCTTTGTTATTTTGTTTATTTTCCTCTCTGGAGTTGGTGGAGACGCGGCGTTGAGTTCCGCCACTCAACACGCAAATGCTTCGGTTTTTGGTGGGTAGGGAACCAAGTGTCTAAGCACTAGGCTGCCTCTGTCTTTCCTGCTATCCGAGTCCGGGATACCTACTCCTTTGTAGAAATCATTATTAAACGTGTGAATTAACCAATACCATAGTGCGTATATTACCGTTAAATTAGGTGAAACTAAATAATAGAAGAGAATATTAATAATAATAATAGGGCAATAAATTAGAGTAATGTTTACGATTCTCTGGTGTTACTTATTTCAAATTTTACTTAAGCCTATCATCGCATTACTTAATAACATAAATAATAAAATGTTTTTTGAAAAAAAATCTACTTGTTTTTTTTTTCATGGTATTATTGTATTCTATAAATCGATTTTCCTTCATTTGATACTTATATTAGGTGAGTTGTGAGAAGAGTTGCAAGAAATCGTAATCCGCCATTTTGTTGCAGCGGCCATTTTGGTTTGACAATGATATCATTATATGTAATTTCATTGTCATCAAAACTGAAATTGTAATCTAAATTTCAGTCCAATCGGGCACTGGGTCTGGGAAGTAGTTCAAATGGAGCTTGCAAGATTTCACTATTCACTAACACGACAAGTTAAATAAAAAATTGTAAAAATATATTTTAAATTTTTAAGGCGAGTTATATAAAAGTTTGTAAAAATGTATTTTAATCATACTTGACATGTTCAGTTTAGGTCACGGACATTGATCACGACCCTTGTAAGTACAAGAATCTGATTATACCATGTAGAGAAATCTGTGAGTCTTACTCGTCTTGACCTGCAAATCATATTAAAACTATGTTTTTATACGATTGGGCCAAGCCTTGATTTCTTGAACATCGGCGTCTTTTTATATGACATAATATTTTTTGACAGGATACTTAGAGGCTTAGAGGGGTGACTGTAACGCGACGGTTGGGAGTTCGATCCCCACTCGGGGAATGAATTATTATTTAATCATATTTTGTTACCGAATAAGTGATTGTAAGTAAATGATAAGAGTTGACGAACTTGAAATGATTAGTGCGAGAGTATGAACTATTGACTTCTCTTGTATGAAAGGAGCTACAAAAAATTGTTAGTAATGATTTTTTTCTGTGATATAACTGTGAAATAACAATTTTTAAATACTTTCTTTTATTTATACTGTGATGAACAAGGTAATATACTAAAAGCGATCTATTTTGTGGTATGTAATAAGTACTAAAAATTGAAAAATCTATATAATATGTATGTATGTATGTACATCAGGTTCATGTCATGAAAATATTGTATTGTCATTGGATACATGTGCTGATTTTTGCGGTGGAGTTGCGTAAGTCGCTAGAAGCGTATTTGGTTGTAATACTACTTAAATATGAAGAGTAGATGTTTATGTTACTTTAAAAGTTAATTTCGGTTGTTTTTTTATGCGTTACCTCATATAATTTGTAAAAGTGTAAGAAAAAAAAAACATTTAAGTTGCGCCTAAAGTGATAATTTTGTTAAGTGTAGAATACAGGATATGTTGTCACTGTGTTGAGAATAAAAAATTCAGAGACTATGTGGGCGGAAGTGCGAGTGCGAGTGTCCTTCTGTAATTATAAAACACTATCAAAGTGTCAAGGCAAGTGTCGATTCTCCTATACGTGTATTTGTCAGTATACTTTTCTTAAACTTTATAAAAAAAATAAGAAAATTTCGCATTTGTTTTAAGTGTGACGAGCATATTTTGATGGTGTGTATGTTACCGGCAATCTGTATGATTTCGGTATTCAATACAAAGGTACAAATACACTTTATAACCTAGGAATTTTATTCATTACCTAAGTAAAGTATGAATGTGTGTAATCATATTCATAATATTACATACATTGCCTGGACGCCCCAGGTATTCCATACATTGCCTAGGTACTATATGGAATACCGGTAACATATACATATAAAGAATCAGGCAAGACCACGTCTGCCCGGCTCTCCCGCAGTCATAGATAATGGAAATAAGACTAACAAAATTCTCTAATCGTTTCTCTTGAACAATCAAATTATCCTATTAAAGAGAAAATAAATATTAAAGAATTCCAAATAAGCATATGCATACGACTTACGAACTTTGTACTAAAAAATATTGTAACATGATTTATGAATGAAACTGCAAGTTATGTTTTAAATAACTGCCCTTAGATTGGTAGTAGAGGCCAGTCCTGGCGCAGGGGCACAAAGTGTAAAACCGACTGGTTGTGAGTTCGATCCCCACTCGATGAGATGAAATATTTATTTAAATTTATATTTCCATTTCCTTGCTCTGGTGTCGAGGCAAAGCGCGGCGTTGAGTTCTACCACTCAACACGCAATGCTTCCAGAATTCGGCAGAAAAACTGGGGAACGGAGTGTCTTAATACTAGGTTCCCTCTGCCTACCCTGCGGGATACAGCGTGAACCTGAAGCTGGATTGGTAGTAATGTTCCTTCCAAACTATACTTACACGGTATATTGAACTTGTTGCGTGGTCCAAAATTAAGCTTTTGCTAGATCAAAGTAGGCTAAAAACAAATATCACCACGCGAAATATCATGTCAGAAACAACAATTGACTCACTTACATTAGAAAGTAACAAAAAATGAGATGAATGAATATCATTTAAAAGAAACCGGAATTTAGGATAATATGATTTCTTTTTTTTAATATCAAGTGAAATTATTTATAATTCTTATGCAAAACATATTTGACATGATAACAACAAAAGATGTAATTTTAAACTGAATATAAATGCAGTTCTATCTTGTCCCTTAACTCGTTGATGATTATTTTAAAATAAATTAAAATTAATCAAATTTTAATGGAGTTACAGTAAAAAAATATAAAATAGAATGAAGTGTGAATGACGAAACGTAATTGTGAACATTTTGTTTAGTTAGATAAGGTCAGTTTATCATTTTCAATTGAGAGACCACGAATACGATAATAAATAATAATTTAATCAAAATTGGAATAAAAAAAATGTGACTGACATCTTTTCTTTTCATCTGTTGATGTCCATGCTGTACAAAATATTAAAATTAAGTTTGAATCGATGTTATATATATATATATATATTTATTAGTCAATAAAATGATACCACACTTTATACCTTAGGTCGTTGATGTACGTACAAACAATGGCGAATGTGGTACCGTTGCTATGTGGGAAGAGACGGCTTGCAAGGCATATATACATATATTTATATATTATATTGCAAGATCAGTAGATTGGCGCTATTGACATTAGTAGATACTATTCAGCGTCACTCTATATCCCGCACATAGCAGGATAGGCAGAGGGAACCTAGTGGTAACACACTCCGTTCCCCGTTTTCTGCTTAATTCTGGAGGTATTGTATGTTGAGTGGCAGAGCTCAACGCCGTTCTTTGGTGCCAGAGCGAAAAGAGGAAAATATTCATAAATAATAGTGCCCCTGCACCACGACTACTATGAAACTAGCCTCTACTAGCTATTGTAAATGTAACTATTTTTTATTTAAAATTTTATTACATATATATTTTTTTGAACTCAGTCTAAGGTTGCAAACTGTAATACTTATATATCTCTCATTTTTTTTTATTTATTTATTTTAACAACTGACATAATAATTAAATACTTATAATATTAGAATAATGGGCCCGAATTAGTATTTAAATGTTATGCAAAGTTGCGTTTCAACATTTTATGTTTATTTTATTTTATATTTATAAGTGGGTTAATGAACATCGTGTCAAATGACGAAATTGCTTAATAATAAAAAAAAAACATTAAGCTAGTTTGACTAAATAGTTGCACATACTCTATACAATAACATTATTTCTTATCTGTTCACATATGTATTTATACGAATGTATTATAAAAAAAAATATTTTTTACATTTATTTTACCTACCTATTCTAGAGGCTACATCTGCAAGTGGTTTTTTTTTGTTTGTGTTTTCCGGACAAATTCGGTCAATAACTTATTATTATTAAACAATAATATATGTTTTTTTTACTTCATGTAAAAATATAGATAATATATGTATAATTATGTCAAAATGTCATTATAGGATAAGTGATAAAATCTGTATATTTTTAAATATTGATTCGATTAGTATTAATTTGCAATGTTTTATAAATAAGTAAATATTTAATTATATAAATCGAATACTACGAAAATTACGATAAGCCTGTTTAGATATGAGACACATATTGAATAATGCGAAAGTGAATGTTGCCATATGCAGAACATTTCTATATTCAACCGATCGCCATGCGAGGATAGCTTGTGATAGGAAAACACCGTTGATATAATTATTGAAATAATTTTAATTTACAAAATTTGGACGTGAGATTGGTTAAGTGTAATATTAAATGATGATTTCTTTGATTTTCATGTATTTGAAAATATGTTTTTTTTTTTACTTTTTTTTATATTTAAATTGTGAGTGCAGTTATGGATTTATAATTGACAGTATTTTTCGTGTTGATTATGAAGATGGGGGAGAAAATTTTCAATTAATATTGTTAATTGAAAGTAGAAAAGAAAATATAATATAAAAATGCAAAATAAATATTTATTTATTATTCTATATGACTCACGTAATCCGGATCCCAGCAATTTAAGTACATAAATGGTAAACGCACCCGACCGTGGTAACCAAGTTGCTGCCATCTGCATGAGGAATAATAAAATGGTTTCTGTTTAAACCGACATTATATCATTAACAGCTATTACTTTGAGACCAGGCAAAAAATACTGTAAATAAAAATAATAAAAAGATATTCACATATTTTTTTACAAGTTGAGGTCCCAGTATGTAATCTAGGAAGTAGGATACTTATGTTGGGAACATTGGCATGGACTTTAGCTTTGAACAGATATGTTTGTGTATATGTTTTTTTATTAGTCAAATTTTATGTTATTTTTTTTTAGGACTAAAGAGAGACTCAGAGAATATTATGTGGTAAAGTCGTTCGGTTCGTTTGATGTGTAGATAGCGCCATATTAGAACGTACATACATATCTATATATATAGATAAACAAACACATTATCCTCATTTACGTCACGCAGTTGGGTGAAAAAGAACAATAAAAATGATAAATTTAATGTAAGTTAGTCGCCCGCGCCTTCGATCTTATGAATACAAAGTATAATCCAATTCTTAAATTTATCGCCTATTGCATAATTTAGAATCCGAATCAATATCTGTCTAGACGTTAGAATATGAATATTTTATTTTATAACATATTTAAATCAGCTTCGCGCTGTGTCATATCACGCGTATAAGCAGAGGGAACCTAGTGTTAAGACACTCCGTTCCGCATTCCGCCGAATTCTAGAGGCATTGCGTGTTGAGCGGCAGAACTCAACGCCGCGCTTTGCCTCGACACCAGAGCGAAGAAATGGAAATGTAAATTTAAATAAATATTTCATCTCCTCGCGTGGGGATCGAACCCACAACCAGTAGATTTTACAGTTACACTCTGTGCCCCTGCGCCACGACTGGCCTCACATGTATATGATTTATTTATTTTTTATATTTATTTTAGTTGCCAATTTATTTACGACACATTTATTTAATAAATGTATTTTACTTTAATTAATTAATTTTAAAATAAAGTTTAAATTCAGTAATTTTTTAAATGTTATTTATATAAAAGATAACAATCAATAAAATGAACGTAGCGTTTGGCGCTCCTTTGTCTCTACCTTCCCTGCTAGGGATAAGGTGTGAACAAAATTATTATTACTAAAATATAAACTTTCATACTGAAATATCTTAAGGTGAAGGTACACCTAATAAAAATTAACTTCTAACTAAACTGCCGAGGAAATAATATAATTATTATCACAATAAATTAAGGTGTACTTTCGAAAAATCATACATAGGTACTCTTTCATTAAATGAATTAAAGTTAAAATAGCTGTAATTTGGCATGAAACGCTTCATTGAACCCACGGTCTTTCATTTCAAAGAATACCGGATGGCAAAAAACATATACTATTTTTCTTGATTTTTTTTTATACGACTTTCCATTTTGCTGTGACGAAAAATGTATAAGGTAACTTTTTGAAATGAAAAGACGGCATTTAAATATAAATGATTATTACCTTGATCTTAAATATAAATGCTTAGAAATAATATTTTTCTTACTCTGTTAAATGCGGGGAATGCGTGAAGATAAAAAATGCATATACATGCAATTTATTTTATAGATTTCTTATTATCTAAATTCGATATAGTTTTGGAATGCAATGTTAGAGAATGTGTTCCATTTTGAAAAAAAAACTATGTATTTTCTAAGTTTACATACACCTCGACTCGTCGTGAAGTTGATATTTTTTTTATTTCGCACTGTATTCCGGGTATACTACTAGAGTAGGCAGAGGGAACCTGGTGTCAATACACTGTCCCCCACTTTCACATATTTTCGAGACATTGCGTGTGTGCAGCGGCGGAACTCAACGCCGCGCTTTGTCTTGTTACCAGAACGAGGAATGATCCACACAATCGTTGCGTATATCGATATCACGATATCGCATCAATAACTAACAACTAATAATGTTAAATTCGTAAAAGAAACATGGTAGTCTGTTGGTTCCGTCACCATCGCGACGCGCCATAAATACGAATCGGGCGCCGGATCTAATATAAGTAGATAAAGCGCAACCGACACGAACTCGGGACGTGACGACTTACGCATAAGGGAAGGGAACACTGTCCAAGTTACTATTGTATTATTTTTTTATTTTGTTTACCTAAATGTTGAGTCAATTAAAGAAATTTTCATCTATACATCGGTATACATAAAAATTAAATTGAATTGTCTGTCTGTGATTTCAAGTCTGTATAATTATTTACACAATACTAAAACACAAACAACAGTTTTAAAATGTTTCTCTGACTGTTTGTCTTTCTGTTTGTCCGGGGTAATATCTGGAAAAGTAAACCCGATTTTTATGGTACTTTTACTGATAAAGTAGGTTGTGACCCAACATATATAACGGCAATATATGATGATATAATGAATGATATAAAATAAATAATCGTATAATTCAAGAGGGCCACAACGCGTGCTGGTCACTAGTAACTAATAATTTCCTCTATATAGAGACTAAAAATATAAACAACGTTAGGATGTAGAGGTGCTTTAACTTTTAATAATTATAAATATCAATAATACAGAACAAGGTTCAAAGTAGATGTAAATGTAGTAGGTATATTTTAACTAGAAACATTTTGATTTAGTATTTTTAGCGTTGTTTTATTTTTAAGTACTTCATAAAAATAATAATATAATAATTTCTAACAATAAACTTCAAATAATATAATATAAACTAACATTTCGAACCCTCCAACACGTCGCCGCAGTCGCTGCGTGTACAG
Source organism: Heliconius hecalesia formosus (assembly GCA_018249775.1). Classification (NCBI taxonomy): domain Eukaryota; kingdom Metazoa; phylum Arthropoda; class Insecta; order Lepidoptera; family Nymphalidae; genus Heliconius; species Heliconius hecalesia. The sequence goes on from DWMY01000068.1 coordinate 23,592, forward strand.
CTACATATATTCCTTTGTTACGTAACTATACACGAACGAACATTCAACAGTCTGCATCAAATCGTTTTGTAAATAAACACATCGCTTTAGAAAATGCTGAATGTAAACTTGGAAGTAATGATACGAGAACAATTTGTATGGAGGTGAATGCGTGAGAACACGTTCTTTCCTTTTATTATTACTTAAAACCATTTTGAATTCGAACTGTGGACGTTTTACGATAGAGTTGTCATACTGCTGGGTAAACAATGTGTGATACCTCCGAAATGCACCAATCAGATAAATTATGTAAAGATAAATAAATATCAATTTTTATTATTAACAATATTTTTATTGAGGCCAGTCGTGGCGCATGGGCACAAAGTGTGACTGTAAATCGACTGGTTGTGGGCTCGATCCCCACTCGAGGAGATGAAATATTTACTTAAATTTATATTTCCATTTCTTCGCTCTGGTGTCGAGGTAAAGCGCGGCGTTGAGTTCTGCCACTCAACACGTAATACCTCCAGAATTCGGCAGAAAGTGGGAAACGGAGTGTATTAACACTAGGTTCCCTCTGCCTACCCTGCTGTGTGCGGGATACAGCGTGAAGCTGATAAGCAATATAAAATAATATCTGTGAATAATCGTGGGTATTACAGTATATACAATTTTTTACTTATTTTTTACTAAATACTAAATAATATCTTATTGCCTTACTCTACTAAATCGCATTTTTAATTGAAAAAATACGAATGTTTCTTGACGATGATTATATATTCAATGGTCGTATTATTAATATTATATTAAATTTATGAATATTTATTCAGCTTTATATAACATTGAAACACTTAAAACAGCAGTTAAGCAAATCTCTAATAAGGACATAACACACGGTATTTAAATTTCTAATTCTATGGAAAATTTACCTAATCAACGTATTATGTAAATTTTGATTATGGCAACAAATATATGTATTTTGGACACAATAAATTCAGATTTTTTTAATATGAATGGTCGGTCTTTGCCGTTTGGAAAATATAACATAATTAATAGTAATCAAATCCAAGTTATATTTAAAAAAACCGACCAATTGCGAGTCAGTATCAATTTCAGGATTGTAGTATAGGATTATACTATAATTTATCTTTTTTTTTAATGAAATATCTGTCAATTTCCACTTGTTGGATATTTTTTTCATTTACATTAAAAATTCTCACTTCCTGCTAAATCTTATAACTATAAGTCCACGAAAAGTACCGTACAGATTTTGATTACGTGGCATATTTCATAGGAAATCCATCAAAACTGATGCAGAAATGCTCGGGTCTTTTGATTGCGTTGGTTTAGAAGCTTAATTTATACGTAATCCTAATAATGGTTAATAGAACATACAAAGAAAAACACAACATAAATGCATATTTAGAGCTGAGAAAAAGGTAACTAACTTGAACAAATACTTGATTAAAAGAAATATGTTATATTGAAATTACATCAAAATTGCTATATGCTTATAGCTAGAAATTAAGAATTTAATATGTCCTCGTATCATTTATTTCTTCTTTAATTCATACTATTTAGAGTAGACTAAATGGCTATAAAAACATATGGCGCTGTTTAAAAAAAGTACATAATTAGTAAATAATTATACATTCGAGTTCGAGACATAGTTTGCGTGAGTCGTCGGTGGCGGTGCACTTGTCGGGTGCCGGTGTGCGGGCTACGAGGCACGAGCGAGGCGCCGTCGCGATAGCTCACCGGGGGAGCGCAGCGGATGCGCGCGTCACGCGTCGCCGCGTCACGGGCTTGCCTCATGTTAAGCGACCGATTCGAATACTTCCCCTCCACATACAAACGACAAAATCATCCATTTACTTATTATATATATATATATATACTTCCTGCTGTATCCCACACAGCAGGATACGCAGAGGGAACCTAGTGTAAGGCTAAGTCATTCCGTTCCACACCTTCCGCCGAATAACACACAATGCCTCCAGCATTGTGTGTTGAGTGGCAGAAGTCAACGCCGCGCTTTTTACCTTCATACCAGAGCGGAGCAATGTAATAATTCTTTCCCCCGAGTAGGAATCGAACCCACAACTTGCCGCACTTACGGTCACAAGCTTGTGCCTCTGCGTCACGACGGCCTACTACTATATAATAATATATTTGTTTCGTATAACCTCGGTGAAATTACTCCTTACATTTCTATTGAATGTTGTAATCGAAGCTTAGCCTACTAGCCTTGTGTTGTGTGGCAGGTTCCGTGCTGATGGTTCTGATATCTGAGATAGGTAACGTAGCACCCGTAATTGAATACTATGTAATAGATATACATAAAAGTAGTTGAGTAGGTCACTGCGTATAATAGAAAAGAACGCTTTTGGACGATTCTTATATTTTCTTGACCTTGTTGAGTAATTGTATGCGTTAATAGACATTTTTAGGCTTTATATAGTGTAGGTATGTAATATTTTTAGGGTTCCGTACCTCAAAAGGAAAAAATAAAACCCTTATAGGATCACTTAGTAGTTGTCCGTCCGTCAGTCAAGACCTTTTTTTTTTAGGAACGCGTGAAGGTGTCGAACTGAAATTTCTAGGTTAAGGTCTTACTATACCTTGGAGCTGTGAAAAAATCTAACTTCTAAACCAACGCAATTAAAAGATACAGGCGTTTATGCCGCAAATGAACGCAAGTTTTCGAAATTCGCAAAGGTATCAAAACCTACAGGGTTACCTACCTACCTAATCTACTTCCCGAGAACTCAGAATCTTGAAATTTGGTACGAAGCAACATCTTAGACCACAGATATAGAAAAAATTACCAAAAGTGAAAATTTATAGATATTTCATAGCAAAAAAAACATTACAAAGTCATATTTGTAGTTCATTTCATACAAAATGAGTACATATGACCGCAAACTTAAGTTAACTTTTATAAGGTCTATAGTTTATTTGTCGTTGGCTTACCATCCTGAAATTAGTACGGAAGCCTCGGTGAGCGAATCCGACTCGCACTTAGCCGGTTTTTTTTTTAATTCCAACATCGTTTCAATGCAGTAATTTTGTATACAATTTCAATGGCACAGTGGCTGATTGTTGTCCACTTTTGGTGCGGATGTTGCTGTGCCACTTTAATTTTGTTCTTGTTCTACTTTTTTTTTTTAATATTAGTTGCTGCTATTGTTTTGCGTCTCCTGAATTCGTATGCTTTGAGCTTGAGCTAGTATCAAAGACATACTTCACGCGGCTTGATGGGAATCGATGAGATATGAAATATTAATCAAAAACTAGAAATTATTACATCTTTTTATATTTATAGACAAGATTTTATTAATTCTTGAAGTCGGAGCTAATCAGATTTTATTTTATTTTTATATTATATTCAAATATCAAAATCACCAAGGTTTTGTGTATCTAATATGTTTTATACATATAAAATTATAAAGCACAAAATAAAACAAAACGAAACCTTACCTTTTTACTCGAATACAGAATAAAGAGTAATAATTTCATTGAATAATTGATCATGGTCCAGAGGTTACGTCGGATGTACGTACGTACATCTTTTAAGGTCTTTGTACTTTTCAAGCGTGCTTACTCAATGCTTTTGAGTTACAGCCTTCTTTATGTATATATAATTTTGTAATAGGTCGATACAAGTATTAAATCTTATTATTACTGACTGGAATGTAAAATACGAGATAATTTACATTAAGTTACGTGATTTTGTTGCCAAATGTTTACTTTTCTTTTATCTTATAATTATGTAATTAGATACTACTTACATATTTAAGATAGAAATTTGGATTCCTAGCACAGCGTGGCACAAGCGTGTGACGGTAAAGGCCACAAGTTGTGGCTTCGATTTCCACTCGAGGAAATTAAATATTAAATACTTTTATTTCTTCGCTCTGGTTTCGAAGCAAAAGCGCTGCGTTGAGTTCCGCCACTCAACACGCAATGCCTCCGGAATTCGGTAGAAAGTGAGAAGCGGAGTGTCTTAGCACTAAGCTTCCTCTGTCATACATGTCTTGTGCTCTAACAATAAATAAATGCAGTATCAATTTTGAATATATTTTTTATTTACAATTAAGAGCATTTCAAAAGTAAATTTTCTGTTTCTTTTTTTTTTACTTAAATAGTAGTTTTTTTAAATATTTAATATCACTTAAATTAAGATTACGGTCAATTATTTAGATACAACTGTTATTTAACGGGCATGGAATGAGTTGTCAGTTTTTTTCGTCATTACTTGAATGTTCATAGACTAGATTACCTATACTAGCATATAGTTACTATTCAATGGCGTGTGATTCTTTGGTACCGCCGTAGTGTCTATTCTCCCAAGTTTTTGCTACTTCTCATACAAAGAGAGTCTAACGAGGGATCCGTTATTTGATCTTTTTTTTTATTTGACATTCTATTATATTAACCTGTGGGTGTATCATAGGACGTACAAAGAAAATTGCATTGATAATTAGTAAGGCGCTACCAGTATAATACTATTAATGCAATAAATTACATAAAAATATTTGTATAGCATTGATACTTAATAGGATTTCATGATATTTTAGTATTGGAATTTTTCACTTTAGAGAATGTAAAAAAAATCTCTCTTGGAAACTCTTGGTCCAAGAGGCGTTCATCAACAGGGTTTAGACTCTAAGTCTAGCGCCTCCTGGGAAAACTTTAAATGCGTTAAAAATAATAAAATAGTATTTCATTTAGATATAAATGCTGCTTAAAGTTTATAGAAATGTATGTAACTCTAAATATTTTGTACAAATTACGGAGCTTTTGACTATTTTAAATCGATTGGTTCATTTTAGGTTCCAGAAAGAATTGAGCCACGTTCTCAACTTTCGAAGAGTGATAATCATATAGAAAAAGCTGTGGAAATCGTGAATTCTCCGGAAAAGGTCGTCAATAACGCAGACATCAGACACACGGAGGTGAACGCATTAAATATGGAAGTGGAGACCTTAAGGTGGCAGCTAGCTCAGGTATTAAAATATATATTACTATTTATAGCATTGGTGCACCAATATATATTTTATTTCTACTTGATGCTTTGCGAATTTATTTGCGAATGTTTGCCTCTTTGCGAATTATATGTTGAATAATATTAATTTTTGTTTTAATAAATGTCAATCTAAGTGTAATAATTTTCAGACTGAAGCCAACAGACAGATGCATATAGCTTTACTTAAGCAAATAGTAACATTTTTGAATAGAGTGAAAGAACATATTGAGTGCCAAAAGAGTGAATCGGACATACGATTAGATAAACTATTACCCATGGCTCTATCCAAATCTCTAAATATATCCGACTTGCCAAGGTCGCGTTCCGTTCTACATGTTAGTAAACACTTAGATGGTTCAATAAGTTCTACAAAGAAAATTAGTACAAGAAAAATGAGCAAGTCTATTAATAATGTTAACGGATTTATAGATGGCTCCAGTATTTGGTAAGTACTGTTAGGATTTTTTAATTATATAATTTTTTTAAATTATATTTAAATTTTAACATATATCTATCTATATGTATGTTTTAGGAGTCAATCAAAATTACCTTTTGTTACTGAAGACGAAACAGGACATAAGTTAACTGAAGAAATGTCAAGATTGATCACTCTTGCCAACACAGTTTTAAGTACAAAAATTCCCGACTTGGCGTGTGCTTGCATCTGTAGTCGATCTGAAGCTTCCTTATTGTTAACCGAAAATGAAGAGAAAGAAGAAAGAAATACATTGAATATAAGAGAATCTATGAAAATAGACTTTAAAACTACAAAAGATAATATTGTTCTAATTTCTAATTGTAAGGGCGACAACGATATTTCTAGTTTTGATGACGTGAAGAATAGAATTTTAAATGATTTTATTGTATCACAATCACCACTGAGCTTTGGATTAGAGAAAGAATCCCCAGACGTTAAAGTATTTGAACAAGACCCGCGAGTCTCGCAAAATAGATCGTGTGGGAATGTGGTACAAAGTGTCGACAAAAAAAACGAATACAATGCTTCATCAAATTTTATAGAAGACGAAAGTGGTTTTTCATCTATGAGCTCATTTCAAGAGATAGGCATTCCTATCATCAGTATAATCCCGCCGTCACCTTGCAAGGAAGTCGAGTATTTAGAAGAGATTGCTGCCGATAATGGAAAGTGGAAAACCGACAGCAATGGACTTGATAAGCAAAATGTCAAAGTTTTTTGGGTTTAGAATATTTAAGCTGCATAAAATACACAAAAAATTATAAATGAACTCTAAATTGTGTAATAACGTAATTTGTTTGCATCTTGCGATCAACTCTATAGTAATTTATTTAAGTATTTATATCTCTGTCTTCAGTTAGGTACTAACAAAACGAAGCCGTCTTAAATTATGAATAAAGGCAGATTTGTAACATTTATATTATTGTTTTCTTGCGAAAATGAAATTTATAATCTCTATAATTAACCTTGTCACAACCTAAATGACCCTGATATCGATACAAGCAACCCAGATCGCACTGATTTCGATGACAAATATTTTTAGATATCATAGCTTCTATAAAATGTAATTTATTTATTTGTTATGTCTTTCATATAAAAACTTATTAAATTGTATATAAATAAAATTATAAAATGACATTTAAATTAATATGACACAGTTTAGTTTTCTTTCAAAAATTATATAAAAATATTAAGTTTTTTAGATATTCAAAATTTTAGTAATTAGAAAGTAAAAAATAATATTTGTTATCGAAATTCGCGGTTAAAATGGCTGAAGAAATAGACGACAAAGCAAGTGGAGATACAGTGTCCATAACTAGAATCGCTCCAGAACCATCTGAACCTGTAGTAACGATACCGAATGTAGAACTAATTGTGGATGGTTTTGGTTTTATGCCTAAAGATGAATCACTATCTAAGTATAAGTTTAGTCAAGCAAAAATTAAAAAATCTTCAAAAATGTTAAAAGACACCACCATCCCACCAGACATTGACCAGAGTTCCTGCGCTTCAAGTTCAAATATCGATATTGTACGGAGGTATACTTGGAAAACTAAGAACAGAATGATTGTTCAGGTAGTCTAATGAATATCTATTTCAATAGTATCAGTATTTTTATATAAAAATAAAAATAATATACTTAACTTATTTACCATATTTAACATATTTTGTAAGTAGGTTATAACTTATGGTGCTGCCATCACGTCCATTCAAGTCCCTGATAAAAAAGGGGTTCCTGATGATGTCGTAGCTGGATTTGATACCTTGGAAGGTAAACCTAAATATTTCAATTACTCGCTACATTGTTTAAAACTATATAAAAAATGGTATTACATAGTTCATGAATATTTAGAATACCTTCAACCAAGAAACCCCTACTTTGGTGCTACTATAGGACGATATGCAAATTATGTTCACAATGGCACAATGATTGTAAAACCATCAGGAAAAATGTACATGCTTAGTACTAATAGAGGACAACATCACTACAACGGCGGACGTGTGGGGTTCGATAAGGTACGTTTGAAATTGTTAAATTTATTATATATTATATATATATTTTTGTATAATAAAAAACAAACGATTTTTTTGACGCAGGCATAGCAGGATATACAAAAGACCCAGCGTTAAGACACTTTATTCTCACCAATACACTTCCGTTTACGACTTTCCGCCGAATTCTAGAGGCATTGCGTGTTGAGTGGTAGAACACAACACCGCGCTTTGCCTCGTTACCAGACCGAGAAAATATAATATATTTCTTTCCTCACTTAGGAATTGAACTCACAACCTGTCTTTATAGTGTCGCTTATGTTCCTGCGCCATGATTGATCTAATGTCTGTCTGTATCATTTATAAATTTTAATTTGTATTTTAATAGTGACTACTTCTTCTATTTATAGAAAATTAAATAATACTTGCAGGTGAACTGGAGATCCTATGTGACTGGTAACAAGGTTATCATGAGCCACATCTCCGAACGGTTCAACGAGGGCTACCCTGGCACGGTGATGGCTCAGGCCTCCTTCGAAGTTACGTGTGATAATACTATTAAAATAGAAATGAAGTGCACTACTAGTGAACCGACTATTGTCAACTTGAGTAATTCGTGCTATTTTAATCTGGCAGGCCACGTAAGTTGTTTAAAATTATTACAATTTAAATGTTATAACTTATCATTCAATTTATATATACGATAAAAATAATGACGGTGAGACAGCGCTTGCCTGTTCACATGTTGGTTCTAGATTCAATCTCCACATTGGGCAATGGCTACATTTAATTTTTAAGAAAGCGGAGGTGATTGTTTTTTATCACTGGGTTCTTTCTGCCTACAGTGCTACTAACCTGAGATCATAATAAAAAAAAATACATGAAAAAATTACAAGTGTTTTTGTAGCTTCAAGCTGTATCCTGAAACATAAGGTAGGCAGGGGGAACCGGGGAAAACTAAGACTTCGTTCCCATTAAGTGACTTCCGTTTCCCACTTCCACTGAATTCTCGAGAAATTGCGTGTTGAGTGGCGAAACTCAACGCCGTGTTTTGCCTCGTTACCAGAGCAAGGAAGTGAAAATATTAAATATTTCATTTCTCTGAGTGGGAATTGAATCCATAACCGCCGCTTTTACAGTCGCATGCGCTTGTGCTCTGCGCCACTACGGCCTTTTAAATTGAAATATAAAATTTTGTAAAGTTAAATGGCAATTTAACTTAGAGAGCAATTTTGTAATATAGCTATTTTTATTCAAAGGGAGCTAGTTGGTTTTATTATTATAAAAAAAGAGGATTCCTTATTACTTATTTTATGTTGTAAAGTTATAATGACCTCGAGATATATTTTTTCTCTTTCTCTTCTACTTTTCTTATTTTTCTTTTCAGCATGCTGGCTCAGAAACAATGTATGACCATATATTTACGATAAACGCGGATAAGTACACCGCAGTTGATGATGAGGGACTCGTTACAGGTATGACATTGTATATAAGATGAAGTTTCAACGGCCTCTCAATCTCTACATCAATTATCTTTTTTTATATGACTGACGACCAAATTTGTATTAGACATTAAATTTAGACGTATAAAAAAAATTAAAAATGTAACTGATCTATGTCTCAGTTTTGAATATATATGAGAAAACAAAAACAAAATCGAAACAGTGATTTTTAGGGTTCTGTACCTTTTAAGGAAAAATGTTACCCTTATAAGATCATTCTGTTGTCTGTCTGACTGTCAAGAGCCTTTATCTGAGGAATGCTTGGAGATATCGAGTTGAAATGCAAACCATATACTCAAATCTTCTTTTCTGCAAAAATCATATTTCTACATTTACTTTAAAAGAAGATATGGCCGTTTATATCACAAAAAAACGTGCATTTTGATTCCTTTTATAGTGTCGTACATTTCGTCACTATAAAAGGAATCAAAATTAATTCAGGTCAGGCATCTACAGGTTCAGTTCAGTTTTATATTCGTGGTTAAATCCTAATAATAGTACCTAGTCTTAAAAGGCGGATAAAATTTGGTATTAAAGCCGCTAGTTCGAGTAAGGTATCATATGAAAGGACTCTGGCTAAGCTAAGGTTGAATTTCAGAAAAAGCTTGAGACCTCGAATTTTTGTACGGGACCCTCGGTGGGTGAGCTCGACTCACACTTGTACGGTGTTTTATTTTTTTTGTTCTATTTGGCTGTGTTGTGTTTGTGCGCGCTAGTCTCAAGAAACGGCTTAACCGGTTTAAATGCGTTTATTACTATTGTATTTTGACCAACCTATATTTTGTGTTTGTTTTATTTACATCGGTTCATAAAAAATATAGTATTTTGTCCGACAAAAATTCTATTAAGCTGTATTATTTAATTAGCTGAAAATTTTTAAAATGATACACGACAGCTTAATTCAGATTAGTAAATAATTGTGTATTTAGATCAAGCGGGCGAAGCTTCGCGGGTCGCTTGTTATGAAAAACTGGTTAAGTGCCGATTTGAGAAAGGTCAAAGGGCAGTACAACTTCAAAAGTTGAAAAATTAAAGTTTGCGTTTGCCTAATATATTCAATATGCACTCATTTTGTATATTATGCTGCTACAATAACTGCAAATATAAGTTTATAATAATCTTTTCCTATGAAATGTCTATTCGCTTTTTATTTTTTTTTTCTCTATATTTTGCATTGAAGTTCCCACTCCGTGTCAAATATCATAACTGCACGTTCACGGGAAATATCCTATAGGTTTTGATGACGCGGCGAATTTCATACAAAATGCAGCAAAAGTTATGCATAAATGCTTGTATATTTTGATTACGTTAATCCGCTACTTACATGCGATCTCGACATAAATGGTCTTAACAAACGGACAATAACGCGATCCTATGAGGGTTCTGTCTTTACTTTTTGAGGTACGGAACCTTGAAAATGTCCAAAAAAATACATAAATAACAAAAATAAATATTGTGAAAGGTTCATACATATTGTTCATTATGTCAGGTCGAAAGTTGAAATATTTATTATTATATAGTCTTTAGTTTCTCGACTTAATCGGTATCAATTTATTATGAAATAAACCTATATAAGAAAATGAGGAATAACAATTGTTTGTATGATTATACAAATAATAAAGATATCAAAGACATAAAAGCCGTAAATGATTAAATGCGCACTATTTTATAGCGCCTTTGCGTAATGCTCAGATAAGTTTAATCTAAAATTACATAAATAAACATCGCATTGAATAAGTACCGGTAATAGTTTTTAATTTTTTTGTTTTGCTTTACGCTGTATCCCATAGTAGGGTCTACATAGTAGGGTTTACATAGTAGGGTCTACATAGTAGGGTCTACATAGTAGGGTCTACATAGTAGGGTCTACATAGTAGGGTCTACATAGTAGGGTCTACATAGGTAGGGTAGGCAGAGGAAACCTATCATTAAGACTTAAGACACTTCCGTTTACCATTTTCCGCGAAATTTTTCGGCGGAACTCAATGCCTTGCTTTGTTTCGTTACCAGAGCGAGGAAATGAAGATGTTAAATATTTCGTTTCCTTGAGTGGAAATCGAACCCACAACCTGTCGACTTTACAGTCGCATGCTAGTGACCATGCGCTCCACGGGCCACTGGCTGCTGACTGGCTTCAAATAATGTAATATATACTATACTAATATTTAATTGTTCATGTTTTTTAATGTGTTTTTCAGGCGAAAAAAATGTAGTTGGGGGTACGGCGTACGATTTTAGGGTACCAAGAGTTTTACGCACGATGCTTCCCAAAATACCCAGAGATGGATTCGATATTAATTATTGTATCACTCAGGGCACGGAACAAGATCTCGCCTTCCAAAGTCGGTTAGTTAGATTGTTTTTAAATGATTCAACGTAATTTTATATAAAATTGTGTGATATTAAAGATATTCTTTTATTTTAAATAAAATTACGCTTTAATAAGTTGAAACAGAAATACTGTTACTTTATTGTCCTTAAAAATGTTCTACATTCTGTGAAACAAAGGAGACCCTTGTTTACAATATCTATTACATTACCAAATTAAAAGTGAAGAATTAAAAAATTATCAACGAATCTAGAAGTTAGCTCCATATGCTTAGCTTATATTAGCAAAATCTGCATTCTATTCTGTGAAATGTAAATTATGTATTTGTATATTGACGTTGAGGCCACCAGTGTACGAATGTAAACGCAACGGTTGTGGGTTCAATTTCTACTCGAGGGAATGAAATTTTTAATATGTTTTACTTCCTCGTTCTGATAAGAAGTCTGGTAGCTAGAAACGTTGAGTTCCGCCAATCAATGTCTGAAGAATTCGGCGGAAAATCGAAGTGTCTTAATGAGGAACGGAGTGTCTTAACACTAGGTTGTGAGGTTCCCCTCTGTCTACACTAAGCATTTTGTAAGATGCAGCATGCAGCTAAAACGAAGCACGAATGTATATAAATATTTTGTACATAAATTAAAGTTGCGAATCTAATTAATTTATTGGGCTGACGCGAACTGCTACGGTGGTGATGGCTTATTAAATTGTTACTGTGCCGTCATAGCTCCCCTAATGAATATGAAGCTGTTTTACATCTCACATCGTATGTAAGCAGTTAAGTAAGCAAACAATTTCTGAGTTCTTTTTAGTACTTATTTAAAGCATTTTGGTAAAACTCACATGGACACTCGATTGGCCATTTTAGTCGAGTCCTGTGGCCTGCTCATATAAAGACATTGATATTACAAGCGAATATTACTTAAAATCCTTTTAACAATCAATATCTTATAAATATACCTACCACTGTAGGAATTTATTTAATATAGTTTCGAACTTTGAAGTTTCGTTTCGAAGTTTAAGCAAGAAACTACATATATATCTTTGTAATAATTGGTAAAATGAATTGACATGACATCCTCTCAAGCATCACGTATTGCTTAAATTTTTCAGAGTACACTCACTCCTACTCACTCAGTGTCGCTTTAAAAGACAATAGGGCTAAAGGCGCTAACCTCATGTTCGAATATAAACAGCGTCTCCGTCGTGCAAATTTAAAAAAAAAATGAAAATACGTAATTGTTGCTCTAAATGAGCCATTTTAGAAATTGAAGGATAGTGTATACACTATTTAGCGGTTATGTTTCCTGAACGTGCTAAGCCAGCGGTATATATCAACATGATAAACGTGGCGTCTCACAGGTAGTAGTCAACGTGGAGACTAGACTAGACTAGAACCACCCACGTGATATAAAATGCACTTAATAAAACTGTTTCTTAGGTGTCTCACGATATATTGAATTTCTTACTATTGTAACAATAAAGAAATCAAATTGTATGCGGGGTTTAAACGTATCTTTGACTATATTTTGTTTATACGCTGTGCTGTTGAATTTATTTTAATCATTTTCTGTAATATTTAATGTATACGTTTAAGGATAGAACGTTTAAGAAGATGCCAGGTAAAGGCTTACAGGTTATTTTCAAACAGAAACGAGAGAAGAACAGGATATTTCCAATTGTGTCAGGATTTGATATGACTATATTAAGCTACCCTCCTATTTTTTTTTTAATAGTTTGTTATTTTATTACATATCTTTTATTACAGAGTACTACATCCTATATCTGGAAGGGTCCTAGAGGTATATAGCAATCAACCTGGTATGCAGTTCTATACTGGCAACCTTCTGCCAGATCCGGATAAAATTGTCGAAGTATGTCATTTGTGTTTGTAATTATACGAGTATATATGTATGTTGAAAAATTTAAAAGACACTTAAGTAAAAAATAAATAAATAAATCAGCTTCACGCTGTATCCCGCACGCATCAGGGTAGGCAGAGGGAACCTAGTGTTAAGACACACCGTTCCCCACTTTCTGCCGAATTCTGGAGGCATTGCGTGTTGAGAGTGGCAGAACCCAACGCCGCGCTTAATCTCGACACCAGAGCGAAGAAATGGAAATATAAATTTAAGTAAATATTTCATTTCTTCGAGTGGGAATCGAACCCACAACCAGTAGGTTTTACAGTCGCACCTCGTGCCGCTGCGCCACGACTGGCCTTAACACTTAAGTAAATATAAAGTACTTTATTTTAGAAATTACAAATTTTCTAATATATTTAAATATTTTTATTCTGTTTCATCCAAAATGTTGCATATAGTCGGGTAGGCACACAAAATTAAAATCAAATTGAAAAAAAAAAAACAAATAAACACTACATTTTTTACCCGTATCCGAGCAAGCAGTTTTATCATAAAAGTCTCAATGGGTATTAAATTTATTTAAGCGAAAAGTTAGAGTTTTATTATTCTCCAAAGAAGTAAATTACTTTTTGGAAACTACTCTGCAGTAAATACCTCTAGGCATTTCACATCAGGTTGGGTACCTTTAAAAAGCTCGTCTATCTACACCTTAAAGGCCGGCAACGCGCCTGTAGCTCCTATGCTGGTACTCCAAGTCGTGGGCGGCGGTGATCGCTTACCATCAGGTGACCCGTACGCTCGTTTGCCTTGTTTTTTTCCATAAAAAAGGCTTACGAAAAAATATACGAAAAAGAATGTTATAAATTACAATTGTTATTGAACGAATATTGATTTATTGGGAAAGGATCGCTGTCTTAAGCTAATTTATTAGTATCAATGGCGTTATTGTTACCTGACCTAATTGGAAGTTTAAATATCACTTTTATTTCTTTTTCTTTTAACTTCACGCAGTGTCCCGCATGAAGCGGTGTAGGCTTAGGAGGGAGCCTAGTGTCAAGACCATCCGCTTCCCATTTTCTATCGAATTCTGAAGGCTTTACGTGTTGAGTGGCGGAACTCAACGCCGCGCTTAGCTTCGACAGCGGAGCGAAGAAATGAAAATATTAAATATTTTATTTCCTCAAGTGGGAATCGAATTCACAACCTGACGCGTTTACAATCACACTCTTCTGCCTCTGTGTCCCGACTGGCCTCTAAATATCACTCGATAAAAAATATTGCGTCCTTAATTTTTTATTTGGTAAATAATATATTAGGAGCCTGAGCCCGTAGAGGAGGAAGCGGGAAAGGTTGAATCTGAAAGTGGAAGTAGCAGCAGCAGTAGCGATAGTGAAGTAAGCAGCGACGTGTCAAGTGTGATTGAAGAAGCGATTGAAGAAGAACGCATTGAGATTGAAAGTGTAAATGTAAGTTTATATATATTTTTTTTATTTTTTTGCCACTAAAAAGACGTTAATTAGGGCACTGCTGGTAAAAAAAAAAATATTAGGATGATATTTCATCATCAAGCATTTAGTTTCCGTATATTTTCTATGCCACGTTAAAATACTTTACAGAATCTTGCTAATATTTTATAGTAAAATAATTTATTGTAGTCTGTACCAATGTTCCTTAAATTTATTTTTTTAATCTACAGTTAGCCTTTGTTATTTTTTAACAATATTGTACGTGAGAGAAGAGTATATGATATTTTGAAAGGAAAAGTGTTTGAAAGATCTAAACGCACATTTAACATAAAGTACCGGAACTTTATTAGATTACTAGAGATAGTATGATTTTACAATGATTAAATAGTAAGAAAATTATTTAATCATCAAAATAGTTTAAAACGATGGTCAATAATTTTTAAGTCAATTATATTTAGAAATATAATGTAATATTATGCTACTACGGTGGCGCCGTAGGAGGCGCAGTGGCGTATGTGTATGGTTTCGATTCCCTCCTGGTGAAATTTCTGATTCTCAATATGCATCTAAATAATAATTAGGGAAAACAATGAACACTATGTTCTATTACCCACCACGTTTAGAAATAAGAATTAAGAAGTATATACCTATGAAATTAGACTACTTAATTAAACATTAAACTTATACGTATTATATTTTTCAGGGCAAGAAGAGCTATGGCTACGTACCATTAATGGGAAAACAAGGAACGTACTACAAAAAGCACGGCCTTTTCTGTCTCTTGCCACAAAACTATCCTGACGCCATCAACCATGTAATTAATATTTATAATCACTAATTCTTTAATTAGAAAACAAAACCAGTATATGTATATACTAATATATGTTTTTTTTATTATTTAACATTTTATATAGGCGAAAATTATATAATCATGACATTTGCAAAGACTGTAAAATTTTTGTCTCAAAATAGATATATTCAAAATTGAAAAAGAACAATAGGACTTATTTCAATTCTAAAGTATTTTTTAAATGATTTTTTCTAAAGTTTTCAATGCGCTCTGTCGTACGTACTTTTCTAGGCTATCACTATAGATTTGTTCATAGATGGCGCCATGTTGCATTTTTTTTCAAACTTTTTCTAATAATATTTTAGGCGATTTAGATTGTTTGGCCGAATTCCTTCTAAATTAAATTTTGTTTTTTTTTTTAAATATTAATACAAGTATTAGCTTTAAGCGTTATACCGAATTACTTTACTGTAACCTTTAATTCCGTAGAGAGAGTCTCTCTTAATACGTAGTCACGTATTAAAGCAAAATTTATTACAAATGCTTAGGTCTCTATACAATGTTATTGATTGTTGTAATTGATGGCTTAACATTGCGCTTTCTTCTTTTACAGAATAATTTTCCTAGTCCAGTTTTGAATCCAGGAGAAGTGTACATTCACAAAATTCAATATAAGTTTGGTATTCTACTTGGGAAATATGTCTAGGTAAAACTGTAAACTGTATACGCATGTACTTTTGATGTAAAATTTGTATTGTATAATTAATTTCTAAATTTACTCATGAAAATAGAATTTCTAATTATTATTTAAAAAATTTACATATAATAAAGTTGTTTATAATTGGTTTTTATTTATGAATAAAAATAGTATGATATTTTTAGGTGCTTATTATTTTCCCCATTCATTTTTAATTTTTTGTTTGGAGATGATGATTGAATGATGTGCTTTGGGGTTCCGTAACAGTAACCGAATTCGATATGAAAATTACGGTATATGGACGGAATTTAATTGACATTCATTATAAAAATAATAATTAAATCAGCTTCACGCTGTATCTCGCACACAGCAAGGTAGTCAGAGGGAACCTAGTGTTAAGACACTCCGTTCCCCACTTTCTGCCGAATTCTGGAGGCATTGCGTGTTGAGTGGCAGAACTCAACGCCGCGCTTAACCTCGACACCAGAGCGAAGAAATGGAAATATAAATTTAAGTAAATATTACATCTCTGTGGGAATCAAATCCACAACCAGTCGATTTTAGAGTCTCACTTCGTGCCGCTGCGCCACTACTGGCCTCAACGACGACATTCAATATGTCGATAACAGATTTTATTTTTAATTTAGAAAATTATTCTTTAAATACCTAATATCGTAACTGAAATATCATATTTTATATGTGAATGTATCAATCTGTTGGCAAATGTAGTATAATAAAAGTATTATAGGTGACATGCGGGCGAAGCCGCGAGTGGACCTCCAAAATTATAAAATTTCTCGCCGTGTCTGACTGCCTATTTGTCTGTATACGTATATTGTTTGAACTACTAGACGAAATTGAATGAAACTTGTCTTGGCGGCAGGATTTAGGCTATAATTGTTTTTTTTTAAGGATTAGTACCTACACCTGATATAGAATCATAGTGGCCCAGCTAAACTAAGAAATATTGAAGCTTTAAGTAAAGTTGAACGTGATGAGCATTTTTCATTAACATATAAAATTTTAAGATCTGGAATATCTAATTAGAGAATTATATTATGTAGTTCGGCTAAACTATGAAAAAATATTAAATGCCGTCTTATCAGAAGCTGTTTACCATGAGACTGCTTACAAAATGAACGATTTTTAATCCTCTACTACTTTAGGTATCCACTAATTGAGGAAAAAAATCACTTAAATAGGCCACTATTAATAAAATTTGGAAACTGTGATGTAACTCACATCCATTTGAACTGCCGAGGACTGGACATCAAAAGGGAAAAAAACGGAATCAGAGAAATCATACACACCGATTTGGTGGAAACATTGGTGGAGGTCTGATCTTATTGGTCTTCTCCTTCATATTCCACGGTTGCACGCTGGGCACCCTATATAACAATCAATAATTTCACTTATTACTTTTCAATTTTATTTTATTTACAACGATAGTTCTAGGTAAATTATCAAAAGCAAAAAATCGCAAATGTTTTTATCGCTCTTTTAAACTAAATGAAGTAAGAACTTTAAAAAAGTATAGTTGTAGCGATTTTCTTTTCAAAATAAAATAGAATATATTTATGTGTCTTTACGTGTATGTAATCGATATCAAAACAGCAATAAAAGATACTTGCAATTTTTCACTTTCTATACTTTACTAAGGTACCGCCGACGGCGTCGACAATATTTTATTTACTTATTTGTAAATAAAATATTGTCGACGAAATGTCGAGTTTATTACAGTTTGTGCGTATAATTATAGTTTTAAAGTCGATTTTATAATTTTTCTAAAAAATATCAAATTGCCAGAAGAATTTTTATATTTCTAAGGGTTGACTTTGATTATAAAATATTGTTTTCTCCTCCTCCTCCTTTCCTTAGCTTCCTCCTTTTTTACATATCCTACCGTATTATTTTACCTCCTCTCCTCTCAGTTTTTCCCATATTACTAGGTTTTGAAGTTCAGGTGGCAATCGCTCCATTGGAAAACCGCTATCCGCCACTAAAACAGAATGGAAAATCATGAGACTGGGTACGGTTAGGGCTTCGCCGCAAACTGACGCGCAAGCACTACGCCTTACATCTGCGACAAGTGGGTAAAGCCGACGGAAACTCCGTTTTGCAACGTGAAATATTGGCTCTCTAACCAGACGACGCAGAGAACTCGCAGATGTACTCATAAGACGTCGAGTCCAGTGTGCTTTCCTCCAAGAAACTCGCTGGCAGGTCCCGTAACATCGGACAGGGTTATCGGCTTAGCTCTGACAGCTTGATGCGGGTAAGGGTACTGATTGAGGGCGTTACCACAAGCTTATTATATTCTTTATTGCACTTTAAAAATACATATAGGTAATACAAAATTAAAAAATATTAGTTAACAATGGTGGGCTTATTTCTAAAAGAAATCTGTAGAGGGTACGATTGTCCAACAATGGGAAGAGAATACAGTGCAGTTTTTAAACAGAGAGGGAAATAAAATAAAATAAAAAAAATATTAATAAAGGAGACACATAATATACAAATACATAGTTACATGTACAATTAATTTAATTAGTTCCTACGCTCCACAGGCGGGATGTAGCGCGGCCGAAAAGAAGACATTCTGGGAGCAGTATCAAGGGGTCCTACTTGCTGTATCGTCTAGCGAAGTGGTCTTATTTGAACGTTTAAGTTTATTTTAGTTCTAGAGGCATTAAGTTCTTCGGGCGCATGATCGCTCTCAGGCTCCGCCCAGAGTGTACTTTTTCTGAATCTCAATAAGGATTTCAGCCGGGATCCAGCTCTGTGGACGCGGTTTTCGCCCTCAGAACTTTGATGGAGGCATACATGGAAAAAAGAAGAGCTCTTCATGCGGCTTTTTTAGATCTACAGAAGATCTTAGACTGTGTGCCTCGTTAGTGTATTTGTGGGCATTGCGATCCAAAGGATCCCTGAAATTTATATTATTATCAGAGGTACCACGTCTCCGCTTCTATGGTTAGGTCTGCTGTTGGTTTAAACCAAACTTTTTCAGATTCGGTTTTTAGTCCGTTCTTTGTCAATATAGTGTTGGACATTGTCTGGCTCATATCCAAGACCAGCCTCCATGGTTGACGATGTACGCCGATAACATAGCACTTATTGACGAGGACTGACTGATACTGGAAGGGTACATTTGAGAACGGCGGTCTTAAATTAAATGTGTCGAAGGCGAGTACACGGCTTGCAGGAACCCGGACTCGAGCACTACCCTATAAGGGTCCTGAGCCAGCCGTTAATTCATACAAGAGCATCATTGGACTGGTTCTTTTAGACGGCAGCGAATGTTGGCCAGCACTATCTCGGCACACTCAGGAGCTTCACGTCACGGAAATGAAGATGTTAAGGTGGTTGATACGTAACACATTCATTCGAGGTAGTCTTAGGGCCCGTGATGTAGCGGATAAGTTCCAAGAGCCTCGTCAGAGATGATATGGCCACGTTGTGCGCCGGCCTAGGAATTATGTCGAATGGAAGTGCTTTGCTATGTCTGTCCCTGGACTTAGACTTCCCGGACGCTTTAGGATACTTTAGTTTAATTACAACATTTTCCAAAAACTCTTTTATTTTATTTTTGTTTAAAATTTCCAATTTTATTTTATTTTTCTGTATCTCGATCAATGGACTTTATCCATGGCTAATATATGAGAAAAATAGCTTGCAGTGTCTTGTCCGTGATTTTATTCGATGTAACTCTTCGAAATAAAATTTACAATTTATTTTACACAACATTTTATTTTAATAATGACTAATAGTAATATTTTTAAAGTGTTATTCCATACTTAGGAAAGAAAAATACTATAAACCGACCAGGTCAGTTTCCAGGAGGGGCGGGCTCGAGTCCCGCTACGTTCAAATTTTTATACGTTTTCTAAATAAGTATTTAACTAATAGTAACTTTAACTACCTGACCAATAACTTTGAGAGCTGCTTTCTAGATTATTTACTTAAATAAAAATAATTTTTCATGTTGCTGTTAACGAATGCACTCAATATTACCCGTATAAAGTGGAATAGCAAAACACGTCGAGTTGAAAAGTCCTGTTCAACTAATTTACCTCCATATGTCTAAGGCCATCGTGGTGCAGTGGCACAAGAGTGTGACTGTCAGCGCGATATTTGTGGCTACGATTCCCACTAGAAATAAATTATTCTTTATTAATATTTTCATTTCTTCACTCTGGCATAAAGGCAAAGTGTGGCGTTGAGTTCCATAATGTCTCGAAAATTTCTCGGAGAAAGGGGATGCCTATCTTGCTAAATGCAGGATACAGCATGAAATTGAAAAAAATGTATGTAATTGTATATATATATACCGTTATACCAAATTGGGGCATTGCTGTGATTTCCTGAAACTTATCATAATCTTTTTTTTATATATTATAAACATTTTTTTTACTTTTTTTTTAATTCCACATTTCTAAAATCTTAGATTATTATAAATAATTGACAATAGTGTAATACATATCAATACCAGGATCGGGGCTTCAATAAATTATCGATACGTTTTATTATATTCTGTACCTAATATTTAATATTATCTTAATAACACTTAAAAACATAATAATTTAAATATGAGTTTGATTAAAAAAGATTTGTAAGATAGACATAAACATAAAAAATATTAATAAAAAAAAATTAGATAAAGTTTGAGAATGCCTCGCTTTCGGATATTAAATTTTGTCACAGTAAGCCCAAATAAGATGCTTTTTGTAAAATGAGGTGTTGTTTATATGTATATATACCTAATACGCAGAGGCAACCTAGTGTTAAGACACTCTATTCCCCACTTTTCGCCGAAATCTGAGGGCATTGCGTGTAGAGTGGCGGAACTCGCTTTGCCTCACCATCAGAGCGAAGAAATGAAAATATAAATTTAAATAAATATTTAATTTCCTCGACTGGGGATCGAACCCACAACCAGTCAAACTTGCAGTCACACTTTGTGCCTCTGCGCCACGACTGGCCTGTGTCATAATATAATTATGTATTATTTTACTTATTTATTTATATTTTATTTCAGCTTCACGCTGTTTTGCGCATATAACATAGCAGGGTAGGCAAAGGCCTACTCTTCTATATATAGCGTGGAAAGACACTCCGTTCCCCACTTTCCATCGATTTCCGGAGGCTTTGCTTGATGAGTGGCGGAATTGGCGGAAATATAAAAATATTAAATATTTCATTTCCTCGAGTAGGTATCGAACCCTCAACCAGCCGAGTTTACAGTCACACGCTTGAGTCTTTGCGCTACAACTGGCCCCATATATCTATATAATATTGTGAATACCAAAATAATATTTTACTAAAAAAAAAATAAGAACATGCTTTGGTTGGTGGTGCACTGACGTAGGTAAATAAATTTTATCACTCGTTGAATCACGCGCAGCTTTTTCTCTCAATTTAATATATTACCGGCCAGTATTAAGGACGAATATAGCAGAGTAAAGCTTCCACTTGCGTCGTTTTGGTCACAAACAGTACGTTTGATAAGCGCAAGAGTGGGGTCATAGAACTTTGCGGGGCTCAGGCTCGACGGAGAGAAAGAGACGCAACACCTACTGTACAGCCTAGTTAAGTTGGTATGGGATATTATAGCTCGATTTTACAGCTAAATCTATGAACGGGCGTTCGTAATCGTTCGTAAATTTGAAACATTGTCATGTAACTGCAGTAATTAACAAGAACATGGTTAAAATCATAATCACTTGACTTGAATTTATAATTTAATCTATAACATATAAAAATCAGGCTATAATATAATTTAATAGAGATATAGAGTTAAAACATAATGTATGTAATATAATTAAATAGAGATATAGAGTTAAAACATAATGTATGACGGCGTACAGCTCGTTCCGTAGGCCGATGCAAGGAAGCGGTGTGTGCACTGTGCACTTCCAAAGTTGGGACAAAAGTTACAGCGAGGGAGCGCGACGCGAGTGCCGAACGCAAGTAGACTCGCAACTCGCATCATTCGCGGTCCGACGCTAGCGAGGCACGGTTGGTGCCTCTGCGCTCGCCGCCGATCGCGTAAACTTTGTACCACCACATCAGACCGACTCCCTACCACCATGAGGGTCCCCACGACCCTCCTCCTGCTCGTGGTCGCCGCTCTGGCCGAGGTAAGTGTCCTGCGGTGCGCGAACGTCATTTTCTTGGCACCCTGAAACCTCAACCACTTTCTTTGATGCTCTTTAACTCTTGCGTTTCTCTTCACAAAGGCATTCACTAATTTTCGAAACGTTGGACTTTTTAGTAAAAAGAATAAACAAAGCCCGTTGCCCTAAAGCCGGTTTTGCAATCGGCGACTGATCGCTGAACATTATACAAACTTTACGATGCTCATTTTGCATCTCGGTGTGTATTACACATTAGTTAAAGTTTGATATTTGTAAATTACTTCTGAACATTTAATTTTCTATTTACTAGATATATTTTTTTATGACAATCAAACACAAGATCTGTAACTATAATATCTGATGACACAAGCCATAGATGTTGATGAATTTAACATTTTGTTATTAACATATGTTAACACCATAAAAAAAATCTTGTTTCTGAAGTATGCATAAGCGAAATTGGATAACTTATTTTTACAGTTGAATAACACAAAATTTAAGCAATTTACTATCAAGTAGTTAAGCGGTCTATAAAGCGTTTGAAATAATTAGGAACCATGTGTTATAACGCTCTGGTTTTACAATCATTTCATTAAAACAATTCATGAAACTACATATAAAAAAATTTTATCACGACGACAGTTAATTGGAAATTTTCTGGTATGGTAGTATGCCTAATTATTTTTAGATATGTAATAATCGTAGAAGATTTCCGTAAGTACATGACTTTCTGGACACCTTACTCTCGCCCCTTAAACCGAAATCAAACTCAATTTACCTTAAAATAGGACACCATCTTAAAAGCTTTTTACTTACAATGTATGCATTAAACAATTTCGACACGTGTAGAAAATCAGGTAAACAACAGCATATTGTAACATTTCGCTATGTTTCAGTAAAACATGGTGTTGCTTGCAATTTTTTTTCAGTGACATTACATATTTTTATAAATATATTTTATTTAATTTAATTGTAAACTTTTCCTCAATTGTAGTCTATGTAGTATAAAATTGAGGAAAAGTTTAGATATAAAAAATAAATTTCCTTGTTTTAAAATTACATACGAAAAATAAATCTTTTCAATCACTCACGAATATATGCAGTCACAATAATTATTTTTAACCGATTTATTAATTTATAATATATTTTAATAACTTCAGCAAAATTTAACTTTATTTAAAAATTATATCTTCTATAAGCTATTAATACTGACATGAGGCAAATCAAATTCAGTTCAATCAAAGTGAGTTCCATATCGTATGCATGTGATCAAAGAAATATTTATATGACAGGATAAAATAAAATCAGATTCACGCTGTATCCCGCACACAGCAGGGTAGGCAGAGATAACCTAGTGTCTTAACACGCTCCGTTCCCCACTTTCCGCCGAATTCTGGAGGCATTGCGTGTTGAGTGGCGGAACTTAACGCCGCGCTTTGCCTCGAATTTTTTTATATGACATGATAAAAATATTTTTACTTTTCTTACAGCCAAATTTTAGAAATAGTAAAAGTATATTATATCTTTTTTTTTTTGTATTATTACCCGCCTTCTTGATAGAGGTCTATCCCTCGCTCACATTGTTTACAAGTAGTAACGAACTCGTTAAAGAATATCTATTTAAGATAATATTCACGTTGAATTTGACCTATGATGCTTATTGTTTGTTTCGAAATTTAAATAATGGCAAGAGCTTATTATTGTGCCAATATTTTTTTTATAAACTTTAAAAAATAATAAAATTAAAAAAATATTTAACGAAATAGATATTGTTAATAAATATATTTACTTAATAATATTTAATTTTATCTAAACTTTTTTTTAAGTTTTGCCACAACGACTGAAAAGAGGTTATCATTTGCTAAGTGTGTATTGTCTTAAAATTCTCGGAATAAATATGGCGTGGTAGGTATCGTTTGCTTTAGGTCATCACATTTTGTGAACCCGTTTGCAATTTTAAAGTTATCGCGCGAACACTTAAATATTGATATCGCTTAATAATTAATAATTGTGCTACTGAAAAATAAATTTAATATATATATCTTTTTATTAATAAAAAAATATAATGAATAATGAAAACATTGTATAAGTATTTGTAATATAAAAAAAATTATATAGACCTATTTAAAGAAATACTTATTACTCGCAATGCCTCCAGAATTCTCCGGAAAATAGTGAATGGAGGGTTTTAATACTAGGTACCATCTGCCTTTCTTGCTGTCTGCGGGATACAGCGTGAAACTAAAAAAAAACACTGCAAAAATAATAGCACCCGATGGTGATTTATTTATTACAACATCTTTTTTACATCATTTACATATATATTTGGAATACATATTTCAGTAAAACTGTGGGTAGATTCAGATGACCAAGAATTGTTTAACTTCTCGCCAAGAATATCAAAAGAGGCAAGTTTTCAACTTCGATATATGTAGAGTTTCATTGCTATACTTAGAATAAGCCTTTGATGTGTATCGAGAGCCGTTAGCAAATCTAATATAACAGCTATATCTCTATTAATTATTAAACTCTATTAATTATTATACAAAAAATAAGGGAATAGGTTCACATTTAGTAAACTTACGCCTCGCTCATGTTTGCCAAATTAAAAAAAAAGAAGCCATTTAAATATAATTTTATTTGATTTGAGATAAGATTATTGAACAGGAATAGATTGTTAAGTATTTAGGGGCACGAAAAATATGTATGTATGTATGTGGTTTTCAATCGTGTCACTTCGAAGTACCATTGACCCCCATCGAATCCGCGACGCGCTGATATCAGGGTTATCTTGCGTTTCCTGACGACAAGATATGTGTGTGCGCAACTAATAACATCTAAGAACGTATCTAGAAATAATTATTAAGTTAGGAGGCACAAGCGTGTAACTGCGCTACGGGTTGTGGATTCGATTCCCATTCGAGGAAATTAAAAATATAATATTTTCATTTTTTCGCTCTAGTGTCGAGGCAAAGGGCGGTGTTGATTTTCGCCACTTAACACGCAATGCCTCCAGATTTTGGTGGGAAGTGGGAGCCTAGTGTTAAAACACTCCACCTACCCTGCTATATGCGGGATAGCGTGAAGCTGATTTATTATATTATTTCGATTATAGTTAATTATTATGTAAAAATCGACCTTTTTGGTACCGATGCAATGTCTGTATTGTACAATAAATCTCGTTTTGCTTATAAGCTTATGTAGATGATATTATCTATATTCTACATTTTGTATATTTATTTAAGGTAATCGTTGTATTTTTATGAAGAAATAAACATTCGATCTGTTCTTATAATGAATACAAATAAATACTATACTTATAACAATTTCAGATGATTCAATATATATTTTATTGTCCAACTATACGGTCAATTTGAAAAAGTTGAAGTTAAATTTTGATAAGAGATTTACTGTTAATCGCTATCTTTATAATCTGCGCGAAACTGATTATTTTAAATTGGGCCAGAAGTAGTTGCAGCGCACGAGATTATCCTCGATTTAACTGTTACCTACAAATTTTGCACTCCACTCACCGTACACCAACGGACATACTATTATATATAAGTAAAAAAAAATTCTTGAAATGTGAATTATCTCAAAAATGGTATTTTTTTTTAGATGATTTATAAAAATTTTTGTTTGGATCTATAGATTTTTAAGTGGATTTTTTAATCTTTGTCTGATTTATATATATAGCGTTGGAGTGTCTATTATGTATTTAATTCTAAATAATAAAACGCAATTTTTTTTTCAAATTGTTGTTAAAAAAATCTTGTAAAAATAAGATTTTAAAATTATTTCCAGATTTTAAAGCTTATAAATACATTAATATTTACTATAAATGTAAAACAAATATTTATTAAATAGTTATTATTAGCTTCACGCTGTATTCCGCATATGGCAGGGTATGCAGAGGGAATTTAATGTTAAGTCACTCCGTTTCCACTTTTCACCGACTTTTTGAAGCATTGCCTGTTGAGTGGCAGAACTCAATGCCGCACTTTGCCTCGACACCGGAGTGAAGAAATCTAAAAATTCAATATTTCATTTCTTCCTGTGGGAATCGAATCTACAAACTATCGCATATACAGTCACACATTAGCGCCACTGCGCCACGACTGACCTCAAGTAAATTACTAATAACTGACTAAATAATTTAGATACATTTTATAATACGCAAAACACTTAAGCAGAATATATGTATATGATTTGCTGATAAAGCAGTTCAATGTATTCACTATTTTTATATATATTATAATATCATTAGTATCGTTTAAGTACCAATAATTTTCTCTAGAGATACTTGAATATTAATATGATAACTTGAAGACTTTTAAAACCTTTAAGAGGTACATAGAGCCCCTTTTTATCGATATTTTTTTTATCGTTACTGCGAATTCATCATTTATATGATGGCAATACAAGATATTTACTGTTTATTATTAAAAGTGTTGTTTATAATTATTTCTGATGATAACGTGTCTCAAAGTAAATGTAAAAATGTGAATTTTGAAAGTATCAAACGCCAGTTTAGACCAGTCGTGGTGGAGGGGTACAAGCGTGCGTTTGTAAAGGCGACAGGTGGGTTCGATTCCCACTTCCCGAGGAATGAAATATTTAACATTTTTATTTTCCTCGCGTTGGTAATGAGCTGAAAGCGCGGCGTTGAGTTCCACCTCTTGTGGAATAACACGCAATGCCTTTAGAATTCGGCGGAAGGTGCGAACGGAGTATCTTAACAGTTCCTAAGTTCCCTCTGCCTACCCTCCGAAGTGCGGGAAACAGGGTGAAGCTAAGAAAAAAAAAAACTATCAAACGCTTCAATAGGCACAATAATAGAATTAAAAAAAATTGACAATCATTGTAACGTACGCAATGTTTATAAAATTCAAGTGACCGCTTCGCAAGATTGTCGGCGGGGTTATCCTGTTATCTGTGCGGCCCGCACTGTGTCACTCTTCCAAATTTAGTATTGGATAATTAAACGAAATATATATTTTTTTCAAACTTTTGGACCACTTATCGGTCCAGTTTATCACCGTGACCCAACGCGACTTGCACAACGGGAGTGATAACAAAATTCGCTTCTTATACATACATAAAAGCGAAACAACCAATCATATGTTAATTACGGACGTCGCTGTGATTATTGTTAACCTATATACAGTTATCGAAACAAATGGAGGTTACGAAGAACTTTATTGCCAAGTTATAAATATCGTTCGAATGAGTGAAGAAAAAAATATGTAATTGTCGCTGAGATGAGAGCTGGCTCTTATACTTTGATGCGACTTTTAATATGATGAATTCTGTGTTTTAGTCGTGTAAGGCTATACTCTATGAAGTAATGATTTATTTAAATTAGGTTCACACAGCATGGTAGACAGAGGGAACCTAGTGTTGATATACTCTGTTCCCCATTTTTTTTTCGAATATTACATATATTTATATATAAATATTAATAAATAGTAATTCATTCCCTCGAGTGGGGATCGAACCCACAACCAGTCGCGTTTACATTTCTACACTACAATCTATCTCTTTTAATTTATTAATATTCTTATTGTAAAAAATATAACGCATATTTATTATTTTAATGTAGAGACGTGTCACAAACTAAACAAAAGTTATGACTTTGGTTGTGACAATGTATTTGAAATATCATAAAGGTATTTAGTTAAATCTATTTTTATAGATTCGATAACATTTCAATTCCTTTTATAGTTACGTGCTTCTAACCCAAAACTAGATGTATAAATATTTTCAACGAATTTTAAAAACAAAGTTTGAATCAGTCCAATTTTAAAATTATTTAATTTATTTCACAAATATAACTTTGTTAAAATTTAAAAATATTATCACATGACATATGTAATGAAAATTATTTTTAAGCGTATTAGCGCTGGCAATGCGTACTTTGTGTCAAGACACTTCCTTCTCCGGTTTCGCTCAAATTCTTTGTTGAGTGGCGCCGCGCTTTGGATTACTTTAGCGGAGAAATGAAAGTAATCCATTTCCTCGAGTGGGAATCGAATTCACAACTATCATATTTACAGTTGGACGTGTTGCATTTACTGCGTCACTACGTTCCATAGTCACAAATTTACAAACATTAAAAAATTAACACTTGATTTGCAAATTTAAAAAAGATTAAACCAAAAAAAATCTTAAAAAAAAGATTCATTAAAAATTTATTAAAAACCTGAAGTAATAACGTTACTAAAAAAAAACTTTATTAACAATTAACATAAAACACAGAACTATCAAAATTTAGTTTTTATGAATATATTATGAAAAAAAAACGAAACTAAAAGTGGCCGTGCAAAATCGCCGCTATCTTTTAGTAAATTTAATTTTACAATATTATGTGGACTATCTCAATTAACTGGTAAAAATGCGCATAATGGGGCTGTGTAAAATAAAGATAACCGGCGATAACTCACTTGGCCTATTTGATACCAACATGTTTTATCTTGAGTGCAACGAGTTATAAGATGCATTGGTAGATTTCCTAAATTATTATACAAATTCGAGTGTCCTTTTATCTTAATTATTAAACTTTAAAAAAATATATTAAATCAGCTTCACGCTGGGATACCGCACATAGCAGGGTAGGCAAAGGGAATTAAGTGTTAAGACACTCCGTTCCCCACTCTCTGCTGAGTTCTGGAGGCGTAGCGTGTTGAGTGGCGAAGTTTAACGCCGCACTTCAAAAAAGTAAGAGACACACCATAGCATATGAAGAGAAAAGTTACAAAAAATGTCCTATGGGTAAGTACCTACTAAGTAGCCATTTCTTCCAGACGACATTTAGGGAGAAGAGATACCTTCATAATTAGGTGTGTACTGGACGTTAGTGATTAAAAATCAGTAGCTGTTGTACCGGTGGTAATTTTTTTTAAGCTTTACACTGTGTTCCGCATACAGCAGAATAGGCAGAAGGAACCTGGTGATAGAACACTCCATTCCCCAATTTTCACAGATTTCTCGAGGTATTGCGTGTTGAGTGACGGAACTCAACGCCGCGCTTTGTCTTGATACCAGAGCTAATCTAATGAAAATCTTAATGAATAATATTTTATTTCTCCGAGCGGATCGAACCCATAACAGTCGCGTTTACAGCCACACGCTTGTGCCATTGCGCCACGACGGCCTCAATTTCAATATTAACAATACCAGTATTTTAATACACTACGCGTACGTAACGCGTGATAATTTAGCGTAACGAATGTTATTGTACGTTGTTTGGCACAAGAACACGCACCATCGTAACTATTCTTAGAATCAAGTTAAAATAAAAAATAAATAAATAAATCAACTTCACGCTGTATCCCACACACATCAGGGTAGTCAGAGGGTACCTAGTATTAAAACACTCCGGGCCCCACTTTCCGCCGAATTTTGGAAGCATTGCGTGTTGAGCGGAGAAATGAAAACAAAAATAAAATAAATATTTCATTTCCTCGACTCGGGATTGTATCCACATCCAGTGGCTTTCACAGTCACTATTAGCGCTCCTGCGCCACGACTGGCTTCAAGGCTTCAAGAATCAAGAATTCACGTTTAAAAACCGGTTTCACTGATCTAACATGCAGATGCAATTGCATCGAGGTTTGCGTGGGGTGTGAGACCGGTGGCGCAACAGTAATGCATCGCGAAACGAAAACTGTCTCTTTCTGAATATGTTGAATCATCATATAAGAAACGAATGGTCGTATAAGATCTGCATTGTGTGTATGAATGAGGTTAGGGCGTGTTCTGTTGTTACTTATATGGGAAACTTTCGAGACAAAAATCCATCATTTTTGTTCGTTGCGGTATTTACTTGTATGTGGACACTGCAATTTAATCTTTGTATTTTGTACATGGTCGCCTGTTCAAATCTCAAATGGTTTTTGAACATAAGCTGCATATTTGAGTGAAATAACTATGTATAAGAAGAATAAAATATATTTTTGGAATTATACTTACATTACTTATTTTAATGTTTTTTTTTGTATAATTGATATTATAGAGCAACACGGAACGGGCAACAACCAAGGCAGGCCTACGTAAAAGAATACGTGGTTTTAAACTTTGATTTATGTATTAGTGATAAACTTTGATTGTAACAAACTTTCTTTTTTCTATCTATAATAAGATACATATCTAATTATTAATGCCATAATATCCGAACTAATATAATCACTTTATAATCCCTATTTATTATATAA
Source organism: Heliconius hecalesia formosus (assembly GCA_018249775.1). Lineage (NCBI taxonomy): Eukaryota > Metazoa > Arthropoda > Insecta > Lepidoptera > Nymphalidae > Heliconius > Heliconius hecalesia. The sequence goes on from DWMY01000068.1 coordinate 54,066, forward strand.
AATTCTTCAGCAGTGAATGCAGCTGCAATTTTTAGTTCAAAGACATGTACTCGTATGTATGGTATATTAATCCTATTGACTAATCATTATTTGCATTCCACCTCGAATGTTCGACGTTTTGGCAAGAGATATTGTAAACATATTTTACAAAATCTATTTTCATATTATTGTTTGCTTAGTTCAAATATTCATGTGGATTTTTTAAATATATATTTTTTAAATCTGTTTATAGTAAAATTTTTAAACATTCTACATATTAGTGATTGTGTATATGTGCTCGTATATACTTATGTAGGTGTCTGTCTGTTTTGCGATAGTGCTTTAACAGCTTCACGCTGTATCCCGCACACAGCAGGGTAGGCAGAGGGAACCTAGTTTTAAGACACACCGTTCCCCACTTTCCGCCGAGTTCTGGAGGCATTGCATGTTGAGTGGCGGAACTCAACGCCGCACTTTGGCTCGACGCCAGAGCGAATAAATGAAAATATAAATGTAAGTAAATATTTTATCTCCTCGAGTGGGGATCGAACCAACAACCAATCGATTTTACAGTCACACTCTGTGCCCCTGCGCCACGACTGGCCTCAAGTAGTGTAACGATGACCCTATTACGTGCAATATCAACTCGTACTTAATATATATTTCAAGTATGATTTTGTTAAATAAGTCAAGTATAAGCTTAACGTTATCTATCTATTATAATTATAATAACCTAATAAAACAGTTAAATGTGTCTATACATTAAATGTTTTCACAAAAAAATGACTGTTATCTATTTGTCTGTTTCTGTACGCGCATCTCGGAAACCACTGGTCGGATTTAATGAATCCTTTTTTTTACCTGACTACTAGTCTTTGGCAGGGTCCAGGCTATAATTGTTTTTGTAGATTGGCGTACCTGATGGAAAAAAACCATTAAACATAATGAAATTTTAATTTCTAAAGTTTTTTAACGTGAATGTGAAGATTTTGAGTGAAGATTTTTCCATCGACATATTAAATTAAAAGATCTGGAACATTTGATGAAGAACTCTAATGAATCAATCAGCTGAAATTAAGCAATAAGGGAATGTCACTTTAATAAAAGTTGTTTACTAGTAAGCAGTTTTAATTGGCAAGCAACAAATCAAAAAAAATTGAGGCCGCCATTGCGCAGTGGGACAGCGTCTGATTCTGAACGTGAAGGTCATGGATTCGAATTGAAATCGGTGGAATTTAGTTTGTTGTCTTTTCTTTGCTGATATTGTCAATTCCGGCATTGAATTAGCAATATTTTGAAATTTAGGGTCTAAGTTTCAATAACAACGGTTCAAAAATGGAAGTAGTATGGAAAGGGTCATACTTACTTATATTTGCGTAGACTCAAACGAAGTTACAGGTGGTAGTCGTCACTAAAAGATCCTGGTCCTGTAAAGCATCTCCATTATTATTATTATAATTATTTTTTCCAACACTTAATATTGTATCTATCTATATATCTACATATATCTATATTTATAAAAAAAAATCACGTACAAATAAGGTTAAATACAAATTTTATGAGTTCCATATATAAAATTATTAATTAATTAAGATGACCGAACTGAGTCATAAGTGAGGAAATGTTAAAGATGACGATGACTAACTCCAGACAATATTAATTCAAGGGAATATGTATTGAAACATCGACCAATATATAGTGAATCTAATATTTCTTCACAATATTCAATGTCAATTGACGTAAACTTCTGCACGTCAAAACATCTTGTATACGCGGAGCAGTGGCGCGATTGGCTGTGGGTTCCTTTTACAGATGAGTGACGTGCATGGGTTAAATTAGTAGCGTTGTTTCTCTTATTTGTTTTGGAAATAAAAAAAAATCAAACTTCAACCAATTCACATTATAATTTGAAACAGTGAATTTTGAATATCAGAACAGTAACTGTCGTGTGACTTTAATTTATATAAATACATATATGCATTGAGATAATTTCTATCAGACTGAAAATTTTGCATAGCGGTGAAATATATATATATATATATTTATAGTAGTTACTTCCCATAATGTACAGCTTTGGTTATGATACATATGCGTACAACAAATGTGCTGTCAGTAGTAGTGAAATATTTTATATATAAATAAATAAAAGCAAATAATGTATTTCGATTTTGATTGATTTTGTAATTTACACGGTAACTTCTTAATCCAGAGTTGCATGCGAATAAAATCAGAAGTGATAATTACTATATCTTTCAATATTTTGAACACAACAATACAAAAAGCATATAATATCCTCTGTATATTTCTACTTTTATAATAATCGATAACTCTATATTTATAAAATAACACTTTTTTTTCCTAATTTCCGACATCCTCACTCCTCGTGATTTCATTAAACTAATTTACAAGTATGCACATCGCTTGTTCTTGTCACCAATCATCTTCATCAGTGATGTCAACCCTGAGCTCATTTTTAAACTGCTTAAATTTGATTTATGGGATAGGTCCATCGAAATATTACAACACAATATTATTTGTTCCATACGTTTCAATTGGTCGGCCAAAGGTTTTATTAACTCAATTTTGTTAAGTTATGACACATCGGCCTTTCAGCGTTGCGAGCCAGACTTGATTGTTGCTTTAAAACAAAAGTTCACTTTGCTGTTTCTATATATATATATATATATATATATATATATATATATATATATATATATATATATATATATATATATATATATATATATATATATATATATATATATATATATATATATATATATATATATAT